>JAPZEB010057294.1:0-10467 GCA_029783705.1 Chaetodon striatus
CTTCCTGCATCACAGTGGTTCTGTGCGCAGCCTGTTGGCAGAGTCAAAGAGAGAAAGATAGTTTTCTCATTAAGTTCCATGTGAAAATAAACAACATGTTTTCATCCCAACTTGTCACATATCGCCGTGTTGTCAGCAGCCTTTCACGTCACATTACATGCTAGATATCCTCCTGTGTCTGCTGTTGATGTTCCAGGGCGCCACTGCCAACGGCTGGATGTCAACAAAAGCATGTGGTGAAGTTTATAAAAAAACATCATGGAGCAAAGCAGTGAAAGACTGAAGGTGCTGTGGCAGCTTCTAATTTTTGATATCATAATAACATAACCTCCCACCGCTGAGCACATTTTTTATACACTTTCCCAGAGCGTCTTGGCTTCATGATTTAAGAATCTGTTGATAACCTCTTTTCAGCGTGGCTCCATCTAACTTCAGCCTGAGAATCTGCCAAAATAACTAAAAAAAACACCTGTGTGGGTGGACGGCTGCTGGTTATTCATATAAGTTTTACTCAGATATTTGCACCTGCTTCATTTTACAATAAAGGAGCACGAGGTCAAGGAAAGTATCCTCATATTCTGTTTTATTCAGACAACCTGTGACAGGGAGAGAAAGCGAAGGTGAAGAAATAAGAGTCAGAGAGAAAGAGGAAGATTTCTGCTGAGTGACAGAAAGAAATAAAGTCAGAGAGGGTATTAAGGTGAGAAAGACAAAAAGAGCCAGAAAGAGTTTTGCTTTAGGCGAATCAAATATATAAATATATAAATATAAAGTATATCGGAAAAATGGACTTGAAGGGTGAAGGCAGGAGTAGCAGTCCTTTTCCAGGGTGCCAGGCTGCGAGTTCAGTCTGCAAAATCTCCTGAGAGCGAGCAGAAAGAGAAAGAGGGATGAAACAGGACAGGACCATCCAGCCATCACATCAAATCCTGACACACTAACTGCTCAGTCAGGACTATATAAAAGGAGCAGGAGGAGGAATCCTTACATGGTGGCTGTGACCTGAGAAAGCCTCAACTTCATCCATGTCAAGCAACATCTCTGTCCCGAGTAACTTTCAAATTTTAAAAAGTCAACTTTCTGGGTGTTGAGAAAAGTTTGACAGGCATGAAGCCACAGCAGTTTGTGCAGGAACGATGTCAGCTGTCCATAACATTTTCTGAGAGACTCTAAAATCAGTTCATACTGAGCCAGACGAAAGCAAAAAGGAGTGCAGAATAAAAAGGGCTGAGAACAGGCTTTGTTTAATAAGTCAATATGTCGTTAAGCCGGGCACACACTATGGGATTTTTCAACCTTTAACAGATGTTGTAAACCTGAGAAACTCCACACAAAATGACAGGTATAGATAAATCTAACAGTTTTGATCCTATTGTGTCAGTGGACAGTGACGATTTGGCCAAAACAACACACCACACGTGAACAGATTCTACAAACAACCTTGAGCTTGTCTGGCCCTGAGGTGTCCTGAAGCAGCAAACAGATACTGGTTGGCCAGAAGGTCTCCAACTGTGGGTCACCAAAGCACAAACCGGGCTGTTTGAGGAGTTCGGGAAGGCTATGGAAATAAGACTTTTGGTTGGCCTCAAGGAAGTTCCGCAAATTGCAGCTAGATGCGCAGCCCGGCGGCACTTCACACCACAGTGCTATTTCCGCTGCGCCCTAAATTAAATGCATTTTTTCCTCCACTGGCTCTCTGTCTGTATATAACAGTGCCTATAGCAGCTCTTTTTCACTGCTCCTATGGCAGCGCGACTCCTCTCCTCACCATTGATGTATAAAGAGAACTCTGTTGCCAAGGTTGAGAAATAACCCCGAGCTATACGACCCACAGTCCTGTCATTATACAGACAATGGTCAAAAATCTACTTCCTGATGAGTCGTAGCTCTGGAGATTGGCTCTTCAGGTGAGAAATGTGCTTTAATTAGTGGCTGCAAACATGATTTTAAGCTAATGCAGAGGTGGAGAAAGTACAGATCTTTTAGGAAAGGAAGTAGTAACTTTTCATGGTTGTCATGGTTGACGCACTGCAGCGCAACACATCCAGTGCATGCAAGAGAGAGCACTTGACGAGTGTCACACTATAAAACTCAGACAGCCACCCCACATCCCTAAAACACACTGCACTGCAAGTGAGTTAGGATAAACTTTGCTCACGTCTTCAGAGAAACACTGCACACAAAGATCACAGCAAATGAGCATACTGCACACTACTGGTACACAGCGATCAATAAGGACCGCTCCAAACTCTGGGTGGGTCAAAACCATTCCAACCACTAGGGGGAGGCAAAGGGCAGGGTGTCTTGTCATGAAAAGCTACCTTAAAAGAAATCATATGCTAATATGGAGCCTACCGTGAAGTCAGGAAGCTCCCACAGGAAAGTGCCCTTGATGTAGCCAGGACATCGAGGCAGTGACAGCAGATGGCTTGCTTGTAGCAGTGTGGCGGCGTGGGGCAATGTGTTGCAACAGGATAGCTGAAGCTTCAGAAAACACTGGCAAAGGGCACTACTAGCACAGGAACAGCTCCCCTACTTAGCTGTATTCATGGCCGGCAACACTAAAAGTTGCTAACAGCACCCTCCCGCCCTGGTGCCACAACCACAAACAAAACAGTTCAGTCCCTGTGCCCATTCAGCCGCTCACTCACACGTCACATTTGAACCAGCGTGCTCCTCACACACCAAACACAGGTGAGAGTCATCAATAATCAGTTACTTGGGCATCCCTCACCACAAGCATCCTCAGGGAGGCAGAGACCCTCCCCCTCATTTCCACACTGCAAAACATTCGCGGACCCTCCACAGAGAAACAGCAGCAGAAGACTGTTTTTACCTGCATATCAAAGTACACACGACAAGGAAACAGATTCTCTGCTGTGGACACAAAGATTTATAACTCCTCTGCTGGGAGGCTGTACTGTAGGTGAGAGATACTGTGATCCCTCTCAAAGAGAACAGAGGGTTCAGACTGTAAGCAGACACATGTCATCTTATAAGCCACCAACTGGTGTACAGGAAAGATTTTTGCTCCTGTACAGAGTTAAGGGTAAAATCCTCACCTGCCACCACAAAGACCTGGGATTTGGATTCGCAGTAGCGGTATCTTCGGTTTGATCGTCAGTCAGAGCAAACACAATTTGTTGTGTTCTCAGTTGGGAAGATGTTCTGAATGGTTCTGGATGATTGTGGGAGGAACTGTGGACCCAGTGAAGCAGGAAACATAACACACTGAGGAAGAGTCTCCATCTATCACACATCGGCAGGTGAGAAGAAGCCACTGGCGTCACATGTTTCATGTGTGTCTGCAAGCCAGCAGTACAGTCAGGACTGACACAGACTGCTGTCTGAGGGGACGTTCCAAACTGGATGAAAAATGAGTTTAAGTTTTAAGGAACAAAACGGACATATCATCCATAACTATGATGGCAGAAAACTTTCAAATGTCTTAACCATGAATAAAACAAAACACCTTTATCACACCCACACCCTCAGAAAGCACTGACCTTGTCTTGAACCCCCTCTGGTCTCTTGCGTCACCGTTCAAATATGCTAATTCCCTTTAACAAACGAATCAATTGTAGTTTGAATAGATTGATTGTTAATTTGTGCCTTTGTTTACCTGCAGCTCTCCTGCTTCATCTCACTGAGGCTCTCTGGTCAACTAGAGGTCAGCAACACAAACCGTCACTACGCTTTTTCCAGCTGTGTTCAGTCAGTGAACAGTCAGTATCAATGAATCCAACATTATGAATATAAATAGTGAACAGCAGAAGTTTTAAGGTCCATATATCCTTCTAGTTTTCCTCTGACTTTCCCTTTTTCATTTCTGGTGAAGTATTTCAACAACTGCTGCACAGACTGTTATGATATCTGCTTCAGGCTGTCATGTTCCCATTAGCATGAGTTATAAGAGCCTTGGTGATTCTCTAAGTTTCTGCAGCGCCATCATCAGGTCAACATTTTGATGCGACCAATGCTTCATTTTATTACAAAATACCTGCAGAACTAATAACACTCACCTCAGCCTCAGCTGGACTTTGTGTTTGCTGATAATATGGAATGGGAATCACTGAGCAATCTGTGGCGGCACTGCAACTAAAAAAGGATAAGCTACCCAGTACCTTGGGTAGCTGTTAACTGTATGTCATATCATTCATCACCAGAAATGTTTAAGTACACGTGAAAGATAAATGTCCATATAAACTGGAGCTCTCAACAGAGCCACAGGTGTTATTGATCCTTATAAATTAACGTTAGGAAAATGTGTGGGATACGTACGAGTGGGGGTGAATTACTTTTTGCAGGAAAATTTACAGTTACAGAGAACAGCCTGTGCTAACATGCTAAACTTAGCCATGTTCCGAGCATGTTAGCATGCCGATGTTAGCATTTAGCTCAAAGCATCGCTGTGTCTAATTAGAGCCTCTCCGCGCTGCCAGCATGACTGCAGACTCGTAGTCGTGTTTGTTTGCAATAGGCAGACTCAGATGGCCTCTCGGACCTCAAGGTTTGACCTGCCAGCTGGTGTCAAAGACAGCTGACTGGAGAATACTGAAGAACAGGAAGATGTGAAAATGTGAGGTTGAGACTGAGAACAACAAAATGACAGAAAAACAATGAAATGAGTCAGAGATAGAGAGATCAAAGCTGTTACAAACACAGGAATAGACTGAGAGAGGGAGCAGGGAAAGTTAGAGATGAATGCAGTGGAGTGCTGCCGGCTGATAAATCCTCAGGGCTTAATTATTGTCTCCTTCTCCCTCACATTATTCTCTCCATCAGGAGGATCGTACACAGCCTGGAGAATCACAGAAGCATTCCTCCTCGCCTCATCCACAATAAAACTATAGATACGACAGAGCCAGCGTCAGGTCTACTTTCACTTCAGCCAGTTAACACAAGATACAGCTGTACTGTTCATTAAAGACGCAGTCATTTACAATTAATACAAGATAAGATAAGATAAGAGATGTTTCCCTGGGATTTGATTGAATGAAATATTAACTGATCACTAAGCTGTCTCTGCATGAGTCAATGATGAAGTGAAGTCAGGGAGTCGGAGGGAAATGGTTAAAATCAACCTTTATTTATATGATCATGTATTAATAATGGGTAAACACAGACCCTGCTTTACCCCCCATCAATATCCTCTTTCATTCTTCTCTGTCGCCCCTTACCTTCCTTGAATTGTATTAAAACATGAATGTTGCCCAGCTTTTGCTTTTTAGCCCTCAGGCAAGGCTGTGAGCGTGAATCAAGATAGTAGCTTTGGAACGGCACTGGTTTGGAGATAGCAGCACATAGCTTCGACTGAAACCACACTCCATCTCAATACTGTCTGTTTACCCCCAACTTTATCTTCATTACTTGTCGCAGCTTGGATTCACTGATAAGATGTATGAATGCGATACACGGCCAGATACAATTCTGTGACAAGATACGCTCTGGTTTCTTTTCATCTTTGGGGGATGTTGGAGTAGACTGTGTGTGCTTGTTTTTGGTGATATTACTCTCTGTACTTTGTAACACAGAGGTCGGCTGCTGTGTTTGGGTTGATGTGGCAGTGCTGCCATGGATGGATTTCTGAATGGGCCAACCAGGCCCAGGGGCCCAAATCATGGAGCCCCCCTGGCCTTCAGCTGCAAACTGTTACTCAAATTAACACGTTATAACCAGCAGGAGACTCAAAATGACTACAAAGAGATGCCAAGGGACTGCATGGTCACACAAAATAACCACAGAAAGACAAAAATATGACAAAAAAAAAAAAGACAAACTCATCTCAATAAGGCACAAAATTACCTCAGACACCCAAACGACTACAAAATGACACAAACAACCACAAAGAGACACCAAACAACTACAAGGAGACACATGACAACCGCATGAAAACACAAAATAACACAAGATGACCCAAAAAAGTCATTATCTCAGTAAGACACAGAATTACCTCAGAGGGCCAAAAAACTACAAAACCACAAAGAGACACACTATAACTACAACATGACGCAAAATTACTACCTCGAGACACGAAACAGCCACAGGGAGACACAAAATCACTACAATGAGATACAAAATTACTAGAAAGAGACACAAAACTACCACAACCACCAGTATCGTCCTGTGTAGGAGTGGTGGTTGAACACAACAAGCCCCCTGCTGGATGTGGACTAGGCGGGAAGCTTGAAGCCAGGAGCAGATGGGCGGTGATTTAGCCACCATGGCTGAGTGTTGTGGTTAAGGGTTGACGCATTCAGTGAGGGCTGGGTACCACCTGATGACATCTGCTACGCGTACCTTATAAGGTATCTGGAGATCGCACCCCAACAGGTGTTTGTCACAAACAGATTTTCCCCTTCTGTCTGGGTAAAATGAACCAAACCACGCGTATGAAAAGAGGCCTCACATGACTTTCATGTTTTGGTGGTTATTTTTGTTCGTACTGCACACATTTCCAACATCAGTGGCCCTAACCTGTGGTGTGATCATTTAGTGCTGATGCATCTAAGGTGTACCCACTTTAAACTATGAAAGCTTTAGTTTCCTCTTTCTTCCTTTGCCTCAGAGGCTGTATGGTAGCGTACAGTATATCCACCTGCTTACCCTCAGAAACAACACCTTCATTGACACGCTCCACTGCTGTAAAACATCAGACGACAAACCTCTGAAGACAAATTCAATAAGCCCACGGGACTGCTGCAGAGAGCCCGTATGCGTGCTTTCCCACTTGTAAAAGTCGATGAACATAAGCTTCAGAAAGGAGCTAAAACTTCCTCAGTGCCCCCCCCCCCCTCGCTCCTTTCCTCTGAGGGAAACTCTGCTGCAGAAGTCTGGAGAAAACACTCAGCAGCAGAGGCAGCGCTGCTCTGTAACGTGCCCGTAAGACATGCAAATATGAACAATAACCATCTTATGAGTGCATCTGCGAGAATGTGTGTGTTCCTCTCTGCTGTGTGGGTGTATGTGTGTGTGGGTGTGAATAAATATGAGCGCGAGTCGTCTGTATATTAGTACATCATGAAGCAGAGAGCTACGAGGCAGGGAGAAGGAGAGGAGGATGAGGCGGGACGAGAAGATGTAAAGAAGATGAGGGAGAGAGCTTTGAGGGGGTGGGAAGCAAAGGGGGGGTTGAATAAACAGAATTTGATTATAAAGACGATAAGGAAACAAGCGGGGCCACGGGGGAAAGGAAAAGAGGAGGAGATGTATTAGGAGGAGCTGAAGGAAGAAGAGGGGAAGACAAAAAAAACTCCTGCCTCATGTGGCCCGCACAGAACCTCCGGTTGCACATTAAAGTAAGTACAATTCAAACACGTCCTGATCAGTTCACACAGACGGCTTTGACTATCCATGTTGAAAACAAATGTCCACATGTTTGAGGAGGTTAACATGACCTGATCAACCTGGTCGCCTGGCGATTATGTGGTTGTGAATGCCCTCTGATGCCTCGTCTGATCAGAGTCAGTTCAGTCAACCCTGAATATGTTCACTGTGAGTTAGGCTTGTGCACAGTGAATGAAAAAAGCCATCAGTCGAGCGCAGATATGACGCCTCACCATGGCAACATGTAAATAAAAGGCAGAACCTCTATTTAATCCAAAGGACTTCAAGATATCTATGCATTTACTGTATATAATGACCTGGGATGCACGATATATATTGGTCCGATAAATTACCGGCTGATAGTGGGACATTTTTATTTTAATGCATCATTCCAATAATTAAAATGATAGCTGATAAATAGTGCTGATAAAAGGAAGCCAGACTGCTTTCATTGACTTAATAAGGGTAGCGTCTACACGCTGACACAGTGGGTGGTGCCGATAAACACAGAGAAGAACAACAACTGCAGCACGCTGTCTAGAGGGCAAAACATGTCACGCTGTAGACATCTTTCACAGCTCCAGAGGAAGACAACAGGATTGTGCCGAGGGTCTGATTTCTGACCACCAGACACCCCACAACATCAACAAACTTCCTGCAGCTGTTAAACAGGTTCAACACAGCGCTGAAGGGCCGTCTGTAGAGTATAAGCACGAGCTCATTAGCAGCAGCGGCTAGCATCCAACATTGAGCTTTTAAAAGGTTTGACTCTGTTGTTAAACTTATTACTAACTACTCGCCATGTGATGCTACCCTTTATTTGTATCATCATCTCTCTGTCTGTGTGTGTGTGTGTGTGTGTGTGTGTGAGAGCCGCTTATTTGCCTGAGTTCAGTGTTAATGTGTGAGGTGAATTAACAGCACATCGCTATTCTACCTGGTAGTTGTAGGCTGGTCTATGGTGGGACATGAGGCGGCGCCTGGGCGTGATGATATAAACAGCAAAAATAATTACCAGTTATCAAACTTCTTCTTATGAGCAACATTTACTCGTCACTGTGACTATTACAGCAGTAAGATGGCTCAAGATAACCCTGATGACATCACTGGAGTTATTACTTCAGCTCTTATAAAGCTACGTCTCGAGCCACAGCAGACACTTCACAAGTGTCTCCACAGACTCAGGACTTTCCCCTCGACAATTAAACTGATGTTGATGTGTAAAATCAGAGGGGACTCTGCACTTGGCTGAAGCAGAGAGCCAGCGCCGAGGGCCAATCACAAAACTCTGCTGGTGTAAGCACCGGAACGGCATCACAGAGGACGCTGTGACACACTTGCTAATAAGGAGCTAACAGAGCAGCAGAGAGAGAGATGAAGGCTGCTAAGCGTAGCGGGAACAGCAGAGCCAGGAGCTCCTGAGGCGGTGGCAGGCGGTCACATCCAGTGTGAGTTCCACAGACAGCGGGACAGAAGGTGGAGCGGCACATCAAAGAGCAGCAGTGAGGCCTGCTTGACCACAGGTAATCATCTCATCTGTTGTGGTGCTTTCAGTCGCTGCAGCACACTGAGACTGAGAGTCGACTGAAACGACTGCAAATGTTTCTGCAGTCAGAGCAGGACGGCTGTCCTCACTGACCCAACGAGCGCGTGTACACCGAGGGAGTGGCAGAACTACAGAGCCTGGTGAACTGGGTTCATACAAGAGGTCAAAAAAAGTCCTGCAGATTTCACCTGTTGATAAAATATAACCACTGTAACATTACACAGATGTGTTTACGTGATTCTGTGCAGCCGACATGTTCACGTTGTTTCATCCACTGTGATGGTGAGCAGGTTTGCCTTTTCCAGAGAGCACCCAAGATGACCCACAGTATCTGTTTTAGCAGAGTGGGTAGTCATGGACATTTGCAATGTGTGTGTGTGTGTGTGTGTGTGTGTATGCTGCAGTACTGCTGCTCAGTGTTAATAGTGATGAGTGAGTACACCATTATCTGTATTTGTATCTGTTCAACCAACTAAATTATCTGTATCTGCACTCGGACTGGGTGGAGTTTAAAAGGATGGGACTTAAACCAAAACAGGAGTGATCTAACCTAAAGTTATTTGAAATTTGAAATTGATATGGGTTGATCAGAAGAAGCTATATTTATCATTCACAAGAAAACTATTTACAGAACAGCTTCAGGATTGAACTTCACATCATTTTTGACCACTTTTGATATGTGTCTTAGTTTTCTGTGTCCTTCCTATGACTGAGTTTGTGTGAGAGTGAGTGCTCTGTCTGCGAGAGGATCTCTGTCTCATAGCTACAGGTGTGCCGTGCTGATTGGCTGGAGGTGGGGGTTCAGTCTGGGGGAGTGTCGACTGCTGATTGACAAAATCCAGCAGGTGGGTTGACAGCAGTCTGACAGCAGCAGCTTTCTGTCCTCAACCTCCAAACCATTGTTATTTTCTCTGTGTTAAACCTGAAGGTCACTGGTTGTGCCATGTGTCGGTTACCTTAGTGAGTTTTTCACACTAGTGCTTTTGTAACGCTGTGAGTATTTAGTGACATCTTAGTTTGGAGTTAGATATTTGTTTTTGGCCTTGATTCACCCTGAGTTATGTTTGCATCACTTTATTGTTAATCTGAGTTAATTTGGTCACAGTGACTGCAACCCTGCTGTGAGCCGTCTGGTTTGGGGACCAGGAGAGAACAGCCTGGAACAATTCTATGTTGCGCTCCTCCCTAATAGACAGGCTGAACATGAGTAAGAACTGAACACAACCTACCTAAATGAGGATTTTTTTCTTCATCACAACTACAGTTATTGACACATTTTAGTCAGATGATACTCATATTCATAAAAAGCACATTACCTGTACCGGATACATGTTTTTTCAGAGTATTCTGCTCAAACCTAAATGTGAGGCCCCGACCACACAGGAAGTGTTTTACAGTTCCTTCAGAAAATCGTGTGATCACAATAATTAACGCAAATTCAACAATACTCCACAATATTTGTGGGGGCTCTGCAATTTTTCAAAAGTCCCGCAATTTTTCCACATTTCTGACTGACTGGAAGTCATCATGAATGCAACGTCATTATAAACGTCATCAGGCGCGTCATCAAATGGCGCTAATGTCACTGCAGTATG
>JAPZEB010057295.1:0-10466 GCA_029783705.1 Chaetodon striatus
CCCAGGTAGCCCTAGCATAACCATGTGGGGCCCACTTGGGTAAAGCCATTGATGTGGGCAACTGGCATGGGGCCGATACGGAACCCATGGACAATCCCATATGGGGCCCATTCTTGCAACCCATCTACTTCCCACATGGGCCACACATATAAATGCTGGGTGTGAATTCACTGCTGGGCAGTGTCAGTTTGTAAAGCATATATCTTTTATGATGTTATGACATGCTGCCAGTTGGCTAGACAGCACCTGAACAGTTCACATCGTCATGTCTGCGGGTGAGCACAAGGGATGCTGAAGATGCCTAAACTCCTCCAAGTTAATTATAACTTGAGAACGAAGTGGATCTTCCAAAATAAACTAAACCAAGAGTTTCCTTAAACCATTACATACAAGTCAAAGCGGAGCTGGAATAATGCATATGCCTTGAGAAGTGCAAAAGAAAATGCCAACTGGCTCAAGTGTTACACCTGAGAGAAACGAGATGGAGGCCAACAGAGCACAGTGGAGTAATCGACCTGAATTTGCTGCATTAATCCACTCAATAATAAGAGAAGAAATAAATGAAGCAATTGAAAAATTGCAGCCTCAGCTGAATTCCATAAAAGTTGCACTGAGGGAATGTAAAGACTCACTGGTTAATGTTGAGCTGGAGCTTTCTGCCATGCAGAAAGAATGGATGAGGGAGAGAAAGTCTGCAACATGCAAAAACAAAAAACTAAGAGGAAAAAAATGAGGGGATGGAAAATTTAAGCTCCAGATTTAATATCAGAGTATTTGGCCTTGATAAGATGTGGAAAAGAGACATCCTATTGTCTGCCTGAAGTGGAAATTGCACACAGAGTGGGGCCGGCATCAAAATCTGGTTCAAGACCGACAATCATCAGAATGCAAAGATGCTATTTTACAGATAGCAAAAAAAGAGAGTGCTGAATGATAGGGGGATGAAAGTGAAAATCTTTAACAACAGAGATGTCCAAAAGAAGAGCGAAGTTCAAAGACCTCAGGATGAAATTACATTAGGCAGAGTAAAATCACGGTATAATCAACCCAGCAACCTCATCATAACTTTTAATGGAGAGACAGAATATTTCCAGGATCACAGAACAGTGGAGACTGTCTTTAATCAAGCTAATAAACCAAGATTGTTGAGATTGCTCAACAGGTGAACTGCAAAGAACCAGCAAGCAGTCAGCTGCGGTAAGAAATTAATGGAAATATATATGAATTAAAATGGCTGCATGTGTCTTCTTCTGGCGTATGTCCTTAGACCTTCAGCTCTGTTGAGGCAAGCCAGTCCAGTGTTTCATCATCCAGGTCAATTAGACCATAATCACCATTCGGTGGCCGGTGTTTCGGGCAGCTGGTTTTTATGTGTTCCACATTTTGTAGTGGATCCCCGCATTTCCAGTGGGCAGGACAGGTGATGTCAGGAAACATCTGTGGGGTCTTCAATGAAGTGGTGGAGCCTTGGTAGATCTCTTGACTTTCACTGGTCCCTGCATCTTGCCTTGACCCAGGTAGCCTTGGAGGTTTCAGACGGTGTTGTACGGAGCAGTTCCTTGGTGTGTGTGGCAAAGGGATACTGGGACTTGAGACTCGAGTGCTGTGGTGTCTCTACAGTGATCTTGTAGAGGAGGCGTCCAGCTTCTTGACACGGGGGCTACGGCACTGGACTGGAGCACAGTATTTGGCGACTGAAAACACCAAGGCCTTGGTGGAAATGGGTAGTGTCTTCATCGTGGCTCCCTATGTGGTACCAGCTAGATGTAGCTAGATGTAGTAAGCAATATGAACTGATCTGAACTGTACTTAAGAAGGTCTAAAAGCCAAAAGGGATCGGGGGTGGTAAAAATAAACATAAAAATGGAAATGACTATATGCGGAAATTGAACTTAAAACAAATAACAGCAAAGAAAGAGACAATTAGGACATGGACATGATATATGGGAATTTAAAAAGTTTTAGTAACATTGGAGGATGAAGTGGAAAAATGAAAAGTTTTTAGTTATTATGTACTTCATACAAGTTGAACTTTGACTTGCAATGTAAGTGAGCATGTGAACTACAGTAACCACTTACTTAGGCACACCTGTACCATCTGGTGCACTCCAACATAACAGCTCTTCCATAAATTCTACCTTAATGAAGCTTAATGTTCCATTTTTGTTGACACTGTCACTGAGGTGTTAACTCCACTACATGTGTATTAAATACAGAGTTAGTGAGAGTGTTCTGCACTGCTTTATTTTTTGAGAGGTGTCTCTAAAATAATGCACCCTGCATGGATATAATTAGGGTGGACAAAATTATGAACCCAATATTAAATATATGGCATCTGACAGCATCAGTAAATCATCAACATTACAAAAAAAAAACTTCATGATAGTAAAATGTGTGTTTCTGTTGTATTTGACTGCATCAGGTTGTACAAGTATACATATTAAAGTGGTTGATTCGATATTTAATTTCAACATGAAGTTATGATATCAGTGTTATCACTTCTAATTAAAAAAGAACCAGTAAAATAAATCATGTTTGCTTTATGCATTTTCATCAGAAATCAGTTTTGTTGGTAGCTAGTAACCATATTAGGTTGTCTATCCTAATCAATTGACTGATGCCCACCAGACCAATGGTTAAAATGGCACATGATGAGATGCCTCAATCAAATCATTTTGGCTGTAATGCCCTTAAGTTATTACATTTTGTTTTTCTTCTTGTTTTCTACAGATGTCAACATGGACATGAAGACAGCAATGCATAGTATGAAGTATGTATCAGTTACTACTTTAATTTTTGATATATTAACATTTTTCTAAATGTCATGTGGCACAACACTCCCCCTATACTGCTGTACCTGGAAGAACTTTTATTTGTAGGGACTTTCATTGGTTTATGTTTTCTTTATGCATGTAAAAATGATCTTGGATTTTTGGACTATTCCAAACCAAATCTAGTTAGTTTGAGGTAGTCTGAATTCAAAATTAACTTTAGACTTGTACGTGATTCTTGTCTGGTCCCTGAGCCCAACATGTTTATTAGGATACGTCTGCTGCATGTTGAGCGATAAATGGTAGAGACATGAGGTGCTGAGGTAGCCCCAGCATCTTGCTCAGCTTTGTTCTGCTCTGATAGTTTAATCTCTCTCTTTCTGCCTGGATTACTGTCGTTCATGGATTAAGTCATTACAATGCCCTGATTTACGGGACATAATGTCCAACATCACGGACATAATCATGAACACTCTGACTTACCCATACACACTGACCACTGACTTTATATGCTTTTTATATTACATTTGGTTTTCTACTTTGTACTGTAACTGCTGTACAACAATTCAGGATAAACAGAGATCTATTTTACACCATGTCCTGACTGGATGCGACGCCAGAGCGTCAGTAACTAGTAATTACTGCAAGCAGTTTGACGCACCGCAGTGTGATGTGGTGCACCATTTTGAGCTGAACTTTCGTCAGGAGTGTTTCTATTTTTATTCTGTTGCTCACATTGAAAGAGCCAAAATGGATGAGGGACAGCTGATTCACGAGGTTTAAATCAGGGATTACGTACAGGACGCCTCCTTATGTCATTACAAAAACCTAAATTAGTTGGCATCTGGCTGAAGGGAGATCGCCAGGAAGATGAACGTTTCTGGTAAGAATTGTGTAGGATGCTAGCTTATAAGAATAATAAGAAAGTACATACTCAGCCATCTTTTTCAGTGTTAACTCTGTGACCACAACTGACAGGCAAGTGGTTTGTTTACATAACGAGATGGAGTTCCTTATTTAACAGACCGAGGGTGGACAGAGAGTGCCTGTAACGCGATGCAGTGCGATAGTCAGACGCTCACATTCAGTGAGGACACAGTGTTATCATATCTTGTCTCATCTCTCTTTACATTGTGGTATTTTTAGGCAGAGCTTTGCAACAGAGTATGAGCTCACACCTGCATTCTAACATGCTCACAATGTCAATGCTTACATTCTTGTTTTGCAGGCATATTGTTTACCGTACTCATTAACTTAGCTTACCGTGTTTACATACTTATCGCACTAAAAAATTAAGGACAGCTGAGGCTGATGGGATCATCATTAGTTCTGCAGGTATTTGGTCATAAACCAAAGTATTGGACACATTAAAAGGTTGACCTGATGATGGATCTAAATGACAAGCACAACATTCTAAAGGGAACAAACAAACCTCAGGGAAATTCACCTGGCAGTTTTAAAGATGCATAACTAAGAGCTGAAAATGTCAACCTTATGGTGGTACTGATGGAAAAGTCAGGGGATCATCACAGTCAGTAGAATTCATCCTCTGGAGACAAAGAATGTCTGAATCAAAGTTCATGATCTAATAGTTGAAGTGATAATTCAGTCTGAACCAAAATGGTGGATCAATAAATTAACATTGCCACCTATAGAACCATATTCTATGGCATGGCTATAATTGCTGAATGGTATATAAGCTGTATGTTATAAAATGTACAAGTACGGAAGACATAGCAACTTCAAAAGACCCTCCTGTTTATGTTAACCATTTATCTCATACAACACTAATAGCTGTGGGACAGCTCATTTTTACCTTGACAAGCCAATAAGAACCAGTCACTGAATAAAACCAGTTATAACAACAAAGACACATTTGTATTTTGTGTCTGTGCAACTTTTTACACACATCATCATCATCACATACATATTCAGCTCGTATGTCTATGGCTATGTCTACATGTTACACCTACATGACCCCAACTAAGGAAAATTCAAAGACTTTCAGGGAAGAAAAAAGATGGAATCCAGTATTTAAATATGATCAAAGAGTCAGTTAAAGCAAAATAATAAAACACTGATGCAGCCTGTGAGAGACCTTACCTTTCTTCACTTATTTTTTTTTTTTTTCTTCACCACCAGTGACTCTGCTCCTTTTGTCTACCAGAGGCTAATTACCGAGTAAGCAATTCAGCTCTCTCTGTATCAGCCCTTTATAAAACAGAGCAACTGTACATTAATTTGGAAACAATAAAAACCACAACTTGGAGTCGGCTTTGTTAAAAAATTCCGTGTTGAAAAACAAAAGAGAAGTGAATACAAGAATACAAACGTCAAGGAATGAATATAAAACCTAATGCTTACACATATGTTTATCCGCCATCTTCATCTGCTTAACTAGGGCCAGGTCGCGGGGGCATCAAGTACTCTAGACATCCCTCTCCGCAGCTATGCTTTCCAGCTTGTCCTAGGGAATCCTGAGGAAATCTCAGGCCAGATGAGATATATAATCCCTCCAGCATGTTCTGGGTCTGCCCTGGGGGCCTTGCACCAGTTGGACGTGCCCGGAAAACCTCTAACAGGAGGCGCCCTGAAGGCATCCTGATCAGATCCTCTAACCACCTCAACTGGCTCCTTTTGATGCAAAGGAGGAGCGGGTCTACTTCACACTCCATCTGGATGTTTGAACACAGCCACCCTACAGAGGGAAACTCATTTCATCACTTCCTAAAGCTCATGACTATATGTAAGCATTGGAACATGTATTGACTGCTAAATTGAGAGCATTACCTTCCCGCTCAGCTTTCTCTTCACCACAACAGTCCGGTGCAACATTTGTATACTATTTGTATACTAGAGCTGTTTTCTTATCTTAGGGCCAGTATTCTTAGTATACAGTACATATCTCTCCAAAAATAATACATGTGTGAATACACATGCACACACATGCACACACATAGAGATGGTGTACTGGGATTCTATCAATGCGTTTTGTGAGAATGTGGGATTGAAATAAATTGCTGAGGATGGGCCACTACATAATCCTCAAATACTGTCTTTCATGGGATTAATTCAACTCCTCCTGACCTGCAAGAAGGATTAACACAGGGCAGGCTGACAAGGTCAAACAGAGGGGAGGATCCATGGACGTCTGATGGTGGTCTGTGAGGAGACCACACAGTGCAGAATCTCACATGTGCTCATTATCCGGATGTTCATGACAGCTTCTGTTTCTGCAGATAGAGTAATTGACAGGAGATGATGACCAGCAGCTGTTTGCTGTCTAATGCTCACTTTTGTCTGGGTTTGTAGTCACAGTATGAATGTGGTGTATATGCATTGTAATCACCCCAAAATGACATTTTGAATTATTCTTCAGTACACAAATTGAATCCAATGGTAAGGCTAATACTTGCTGTTGCTAGACCCTGTCTGAGAGCATAAGGGCTCCAGTTTCATTCTGAACTGAGTGTAAAAGTGAACCATTTACTTCTACAAACAGTGAGAATTATTTACAAAGAGTGAAGCAAACCTTTAGGGTGAACCAAACGCCAATGCAATGAATAAAACAAACTATCTTTTGTATAACCCTTAGGTGAAGACAAAAAAACAAACTAAAAGACCTACACTAACCCCAACTCTCTAGGCTCAACGAAATAGGAGAAAACAGTGTCAAATATATTTCTTACTATATACAACAAAGCTCAAGCTTGGGTCAAACTACAAGAATTTTGGGCTGATTTATCTCCAATCACACTTGTTTGACTTTCTGCTTTTCTGATTCTCTCACAAAACATTATTAATATTACAGCAAGTTGTCACGCCACATCAGCCTCCCTTTTATTTTCATCTGCTTTCATGTAAGTGAAATCACCTGAGGGCGTGCATCAATAATATTCTGTCGTGTGTGTGATACAGAGTGCTGCAGGGATTATATATATATTGTGGGATAGAGGTGGAAGTTAGCATTGTCCTGGTTCTCTCATCAAAACACCAATGGGCTTTTTCCATTGGATTTTGGATTATTAGATAAAATAAGCTCTGTGGCAAACAAAAGTTAATGAGACTTTTGTTCAGCAAGATAAGAGTCCTGCATGGGTTTATTTTTGAAAACCAACACCTCCTGATACCTGCACAGCTCAGTACCAGAATCTTTCCATTACCCCTCATTATGTTTGAGTTAAAGCCACTCACGCCCACACCAATTCATAAAAGTCCCACAACCCGACCCGCACCTGTGATTTAAGACACACCGGCTACAGTCACTCACATCACGCTGTGTTCCTCACTCTTTAATTATAAATCCAGCATTTTTACCCCAGTGCATGGCTAAACAGGAGTTGGTCTGTTTCAACAGAGCACAACACGTGTTTGTAGCACCGTATGTCCATGAAACTGTCCACATCTCTCACAGCACAATGATAACTGAAATCTCTGTTTTATTCCTTCTGCTCACGTATAGAGCCATTTTCGCCTGACCCAATAAAAAGTTGAACAGCTGGCACTTTCTGCAATGTTTCTGACTGTATTTAAAACCAAGACTAAAAACCTGCTGAGAGAAGACCACCAAACCCTCTGAATAAGTTCCTTGAAAGACCGTTAACTGAGCCTGAAACAATCTAAAAACAGTGAAAAAATGTCTCTCTTGTGGTGCAAAAAAGGACAGTTGTCATTAACATTAGGATTTATGACAGACACAAATGCATTGACAGCCATAGCTCTGTGTAACACTCTCCACTGTAGGTCTCCAACCCTCTTTGTTGATGGTGGTTTGTACAGAGCTCCCCACACAGGTTTCACCTCATCACTCAGAGACAGGTGAGCTCTCCACGGAGTGTCAACATGACCACTCAGTTTTCCTTTGTTTAA
This sequence comes from Chaetodon striatus, assembly GCA_029783705.1. Lineage (NCBI taxonomy): Eukaryota > Metazoa > Chordata > Actinopteri > Chaetodontiformes > Chaetodontidae > Chaetodon > Chaetodon striatus. The sequence continues at coordinate 7,641 of JAPZEB010057295.1, forward strand.
CACTTTGACCATCAGTCTGTACATTGTTTTCCGTGTTACAACCTTGAACCTGTGACTCACTGAGATTTAACAAACACCCAGAAAAGTTTTTAAAATCAGGCACAATCTTCAGGAATGGAAAGGGTCACTATTATCAGGACAAAGGGAACCATTACAATAGTCAGTCAACAGAGATTGTTCTTCTGATGTCAGCTGATGTTTCCAGGACCTGAGCATGTGACTGATGTACCTGACAGATCTGACAGATCTGACACCCAAGTGAGAGGCCAGGGATGCTGCATTGTCAAGGTACGGTCCAGAGAAGTCAACCACATGTTCCAGAGTCATCACCTTGGCTAAACAGAGCTGCTTCAACACAGTGGACCCACTATTGCCTTGGTAATGAAACAAGTCCCATAGACCACGGTTCCTTTAACAGCCAGTACAGCGAGTCACTGCTCTCCAGTCTCTGCTTCTTGAACATTCTCCATACAAAGTCCATAATAAAAATTCGGAAGTGCCTCCAGGTTCCCATCAGTCAAGTCCATCAGAAACCGCGACTCAACCAGTCCCAAACAACGCCCCAGGATGGTTTCAGCAGCTGACCTCCAGACCAGGTCTGCAGGACCAGTGAGAAACCTCTGGATGAACTGGAGACGGAAAACAGCACCCCTGCTGGACAGATGTATAAGTTCTTGCCCTCCCTCTTCCTTTGGTAAGAAGAGCACCCTCTGTGGGACCCAGTGGAAATGATCCCAAAAAAAGTTCACAGTTGCAGGAGGGTCCATACAATACAAACAGTGCCATAACATAGAGGATACCAAGTTGTTTATTAGCAATTATCAAAATGCAACCTTGAAAAGACAGTTTGGGTAAAATCCATTTCCATCTTTAAAGTCCCCCTTCCACTTTTTGCAACATTTGTTCCCAATTTTTACACACAAAAAAATTAATTCCCCAGAAACACACTAAGATATTTGATTCCTTTTTTGTTCCATGTTAGCCCTGCAGGTAAAGCAATATCCCTGCTCAATACATCACCCACCAATAATGCTTCGCTCTTTTTCCAATTTACTTTTGCAGATGAAATTAGACCAAAGGTGTTAGCATCTTTAACCAGAACATCAACATCTTCTTGTGTTTTTACAAGAGCTATAACATCATCAGCGGAGGCAGACAGCTTAAAAACTTTCCTACAGCTGGTAAATGAACACCAGAGAGATCTGCTCTCAGTCTGTGCAGAAGAGGCTCTATGACCAGAGAGTACAACATGCCAGACAAGGAGCAACCCTGCCTGACCCCCCTTTGAACTGTAAAAGGAGCACTTAAACCACCGTTAATTTTTAACACACTTTCAATGCCACTGTACTGTGGTTATAAGACCAGAGCTGAAATCAAAAGCTTCCAATATCTGCCACAGATATGGATGTTCAGCACGGTCAAATGCCTTCTCTTGATCTATGGAAATAAGACCAAGATCACAACCCATTGCGCTAGAGAGGTTCAAAACATCACAAATCAAAATATTGTCAGATATCAGCTTGGCAGGAACACAGTATATCTGGACAACATGAATGACTTGCTTCATCGCTTTTCTCATCCTGGTGGCCAACACCTTGGACGGGATCTTGTAATCCGTGCAAAACAACGCCACGGGCCTCCAGTTCTTAATGACCTGCAGATCTCCTTTCTTGGGAAAAGTAATTAAAAGTTGCAACATTGCCAACACAATGATGCTGTAAACTCTTGTTCAAAGTGATGGCACTCTGTAGTCTCATTAAGCCCCTTGTTATCAAAACTCACAAGTGGGGTATTTACAGATATATTTTACGTCAAAATGAGAAATAAAATGTGAAAGTCTTTTGAGCTTGTGTTAACCACAGACCTTATTTCAGGCATCTAACCAAAAATCCATTGACTTCAACACGAAGGAACCGGGAGCGCTAAAATTATTTTTAGGTTTTAGGACTCATTCCAGCATCACTCTATTATTCTCAAATCTTGAGGGTTTTTTATGTTTGTGTGTTTGTGTTTAGAAAGAACACCTGTGAAGTTTTTACTTATTCAAGTAATACAACCCAATTTCAAAATTGGTTAGGATTTTAAAACTCCTGTAGTCTAAACATGTCTCTAGGTAAAAATAAATAAATACACCAGTAACAAATGATAAAGCTACCGGTAAATCGCTGGCTTAAGCAAAGTGTCTAGATCACACTGTTCTTAGGCAACATAATATTTTTTTCTTTTGTTCATTTTTTGTTTAATTATTTTCAGAAGTAAAAGCAGTGAGGCACCACAGTGATACACAGTTAAATCACAAATGAATACTAACCTAAATCCCTTCCCCATCCCTTCAGTTCTGCTCCTCTTATGTTCTTATGTTCTACTTTGCAGTTCTCTCTCTGATACGATTTATTAATTCCTCTACACTCTCACATTGACCCCACCCACTCTTTATGCCCCCCTAGACCTCACTCTTTCATGGACTAACTCTCTAACAGAACTGCACATTCGAGAAATAAATAAATACAGATAGAAACTAGAATTACTACTTTGGGGCTGTATGCCTCCATGCACCTGTTAAGTTGCAGTTTACAGGTTCCCTTCCATATTGGTGAAAACATTAAAGCTTCACACATATCGTCCCTTCGGCAGCACAGAACATCTATAGAATCAAGACAGTAAAAAGGCAGACACTGAAGATAGTGTCACCAATTCAGTATTTGACCAAATGTCTCCCCTTCTGCTCCTGGAATATGATGTTGAGTAATGGCCAGAAAAGTGTTTATGCAGAACATTATGATGTCACAGTGAAGTTGACCTTTGGCCTTTTGAATATTTTCAGAT
>JAPZEB010057296.1:0-10464 GCA_029783705.1 Chaetodon striatus
TGCTTATGTGGTTGTTTAGCCTCCTTATGTGTCACTGTTTTGCACCTTTTTATAGTCATTATTCATCTTTTTGTGGTTTTGTATGTCTTTGTAGTCACTTAGAGTTAATTTAGTGTCTATTTCTGTAATATTATGTCTTGTAGTGGTTGTTTTGCCCATTTTTGTAAAATTATTTGTGTCTCTTTGCAGGTCCTTTGCATCTCTATGAGGTCATTTTGAATCTTTTTTCTAGTCAGTACGTGTTAATTTGAGTGACATTTTGCAGGTGAGGGCCAGGCAGTCTCACTGACACTTCGGGCCCCTGGGCCTGTGCCTGGTAGGCCCGGTAATCCCTCCATGCCAACCAGCATGCACGACAAGATTAAAAATGGAGGATTTTTTCAACTGGAAGATTTAGTCTTCAACTTTTAACTTTCAAACGCCTAATTTATGGTGGAGGGAGGCTGTAGTAAAAATATTTGTAGCTTCAGGGTGGGTCAAGAAAACAATATTAATATTATCAAGAAAACTCACACCCTTAGTTTCCCCCTTACCATGCAGAAAAATAGAAGCTGGGGTTGTTTATCAGGCTCTATCCAAATTAAAGTGTGCGTCAGGGATTTTATAAATGGCTCTTTGTTTATCTGCAGTCAAAGTAGCAGCTGTTTCAAGGCCACATTGATGTCATATCTTACTGACCACTGATACTGTATCACAGAGACTTCACTTCCCCCTGCAAATATTTGGGCAGTCTGTTGCACAATGTCAGAGAAGTGTTAATGCTTTTGTAAAGTCTCAGCTGAACCACAACATTTATCTGATCTCCTGTGTGAGCGGAAGGAAAACCTCACATCACTGATTATCTGACACATACTCAGTTTCACGTCAGAAATCTAGAGATGATCAGTTCATCACCAAAGTTCCCTTCAGACAACAAAACCTTTAGAATAACATGAAATTATTCTGCAAGACACAGTTTACATCCCTTGTCAAAGAGTAGTGACAAATCAGGAAGTAGTGTTATGTCGAGAAAATGAAGAAATAAAGTGAAGGTAACACATTTGACTTCGAAGCTAAAGATCAGTGTTACTGTCTCGTCTCATATCAATCAGAATAACAGTACTGATCCCCTGGGGGAAGCTGAGAACAAAAAACTCATGTTCCCTTTTTTTTTTAAAAAGCGTTATAGTTGCTTCATCATAACTTTTGCAATTTTCTTGAAAATGGAAAAAGGCAACACCTTTTTTTTTTGACAGTTTTCAAAAGAGGATGACATTGAGTGTTTAGACATATTTGTGTAACAGCGACTATAACCTCTTTTCCACTGATGGGTTCAGCTCAGCTTGACTCACTTGTCATATCAGGTCCTTTTCTCTATTTTGTTTTCCACTGCAGATAGAACCCCCTCAGTATAGGTACATTCTCAGCTGATCGCCATTGTGATGCAGTATGAAACTGCCGTGACATCATCTTCAACGTGACACTCACTGAATCCTTGTATCAGCAACCAATGCAAACTGGGGAACATCTGCACTTCGTCAATTGTACTTGCTTGGAACCTCAACCGAGGTGGTGCCAAAACAAGTAACAGGTACTATCTACAATGTTTGCAAATGGAAAACCAAAAAAAGATAAAGCTGAGTCGAGTTGAGTAGAGCCGTGCAATGCGATACAGCGGAAATGTGACATAAGGCGGAAATGATTGGCACACATTTGAAAACAGGCGTTTCTTGGAGACTGACAGCTACTGTGGTGCTCTACTGACCTGACAATCTCACACTGAGTAGCCTAAGATGTTTTTCCCCTTTCTTTCCCCAACAAGCCCACGCAGTGTTAGCCATCAACATGATCGATTAAAGTTCTCTTATCTATTTCAGTCTCCAACCAAAGGGAGGTTCTGGCTAACGTTAGCATACACTACTCCACATAGAGGTTTATAGACAGCAGAGATCACAGCTTACTTTTATAGGTGACAGTAGAAGACACCATGTCAGTCGTGGTATGTATCCAACCCAATCACCAGAATAAATGTTGTTGTACATTTCTGTGAACACAAACACGTTAAGTTTGTACTTGATTGTGTGGTGGATATGTTGAAACTTAATGTTTCAGTGACGATGTTGTTAATGTGTGGTTGGGTTTAGGCACAAAAATCACTCGGTTATGGCTAGGGAAAAAAAACATGCTTGGACTTTACAACATGTTTTTGGTTGCACAAACATGGCTGAAGAAGCCGTCAATATGTTGGTAAAAAACAGCTGTTTTCTGTGGAAGAGACGCTGGCTTCAAACATTACGCAGCATAAAAAAAAAAACTTTCAATTGGAGCTATTTGGTGTCCTGATCTATTTGTTTTAACTAATCCTGGTGGGAACACAGCATGTTTGGTGGCTAAAGCTGATGACTCAGCAAAAAACAACCAGTTTTGTTGTTTGTTGGTCTCAGTGTCCTGCAGCTTGGCAGGCAGCTTGTTTCGGTGTCACGCCATCCACCATCCCCTCCACCTCCCGATGACAAAGTCATTTCACATACCACGCCACTTTAGAAACATTGATAAAATGCGTATGAAATGTGTAAATGTAACATATTTGTGGTTTACAGAAATGTACAATGCCAACATTTTCTTCTGGCAACTGGGCTGTCAGTATCACAGACACACTGCTGCAGTGCACAGCATCATGGGAACTGTACATTATTTTTGTTTATGAGCTACAGAAGCCAGTTTATCTCTGACATCTCACACTGGCTGATTGTTTTCATGACTTTGAGGAGAAAAAAACAAAAGGATTAAATAATTGACGCTAGGATTTGATAAGAGACTTTTGTCTGCACTGACTGACAAAATTATTATCCCGAGTGTGTCAATAAAGTGATTGCACACTCGCTGAATGGTGAGCACATGTTGTGTATAACGGGAATGTGAAATTCTAATCTGTGAGAGTGTGAGTGGAAAAGATCAGTTACAATAATCAGATCAGGGACGGATTATAGCAGCAAAAGGCAGAAACAGGAACTCAAGGATTTGAGATTTCACCTCATTTAATCAGCGAGGAGCTTCCAAACACGACACTTCAGTCTCCTTTTTAATTTTTTACGCACCCATCCCTCCCTGCATTTTAATACGAGCTCACAGTCAGGAGAGTGGTGGAGCTTTTGACAGAATACATTCATGGCTTGGAGGGGATTCTTGTGAAATTTCTCAATGATTCATGGAGAGCGGCTCATTCTATAATTTAGGGGTTTGAGGTTGTGAATGTGAACCGCCTGCTGTGAAACAAGAGGAGACTCATTTCTAACCGTTCCTGACGCTACAGCCAGAGCAGGGTTAGTGTCCTTCAAAACCAACCGCAAAAACTGAGCCCCAGAGGCCTTGGCAGCATGTCAGTGACAGAGAGTCATCATGGGATATGTTGTTGTCACGTCACCTCAGGAGGAGAAAAAACAAAAGTTGCTGTTTTATTTACACTCTTCCACAGACTCACATTACCATACTGTACACTTTTAATAATCTGTGCTTCCAGCTTTTCAGATGTGAGGCTCTGCTATCTTCAATCCATTCCCAGGTCGTCAAATACAGATGCTTTGTCATGCCCCTCGGCGTCTGAAAGTGACACACAGGGCACCCTTTAGCACATGTATGGCTACATTCAGACTGCAGGCAGAGGGGAGTCAAATCTGATTTTTTTGCTCATATGTGACTAAGCACTGTTTCTTTAATAAAAGTATGAACAGCACAAATCACATGGTGTCTGATCTTTGCAAATCTGTTTTGCGCCACTTTCACATGTGCTCCTAAATCATATACAGGTCTGATTTCAGGACATTATCATCCACTGTTAGTTTGTTCTCCTACAAAAAGTAAGACACCAAAATTTGTACACATCCCATATCATCAAGAGGCAACCATTTGTGCATAGCCCATTTATTTGGGAAAGCTACAATCCCAAGACTAGTGTGCTGATGGGAGTAAAGAAGAAGAGCTCTGGTAAAGAGGCAGGTTGCGCTGGTGGATGGGTCACAAAACACCAGACTTTCCCCAGGACATCGATATTAGGTACTGTGTGAACTTTAATTTTGAGGCACGTCATCACAGTTTTTTTTTCATAAATCCAACCACAGTGACTTTAATTGCCTAAACTTAATCCACTTGACTTTATATTAAGTACGTAACATCGTTTGGGAGTGCTACTTTAAGTGAACTTTGAGTCATTTTAAGGTACGTTGTTAACATGTTTCTTTTTCTAAAGTTAAACACATAACTTTACTTGCCTAAACCTAACCTACATAACGTTGTTAAATATGTAGCTTTCCATTAAGTATGTACCATCATTTGTGGGAAAGTCTAGTTTTGTTTGATCCCATCCACCCACCCTCCCTCTACCCTACACAGATTTTCTTACTCTTTACACTACGTCAGTTGCTCCAGCATGTTCTTATCCCAACTTGTCAAATGCTGCTGCTTTGTCAGTGGACCTTCTTGTCAAAATATGATGCACTAGATACCCTCTTGCGTCAGTTTTGGATGTTTAGGGACAGCGTGTCAATTTACACATCCATTTTGTCTTTTCAAAACACACTTCTGTTTTCACAGGAAATGAACAGGTTCCTCTCGTTACATGCTTACATTTTTTTCTTTCAAAATAAACCTATAATGTTGGTAAAAACATCATTTTTAGGTTTATTTTCTGAGGCTTAGGCAAAAGAAATCCCTGGTTAGGTTTAGCAAAAAATAAGTCTAAGAAATATGTAAAATAACTTTGGTTGTTGTTAAAGTAATGTACATCCCATGACATGTCACTAGCATAGCATGCCTCACATACTAGCACACTACGTTGTTATTAAAATAACTCCATTGACTTTTGGTTCAACACAGGAAACAAATAGTGAGCTCTCTGGTGAAAGTCCAGAGTTTGTTTGACCCATCTACCATCCCTCTTGTCCTCTATACAGTGCCCAGTCCATATCAGGCTGCTGCAAAAGGTGCCTCTCTGCATCCGTGCATCCGTGTCTGACATTGAGATCACTGACAAAATGGTGGTATTTCACAAGTTGGGGGCTGGTTGATGTCAGTGTCAAGTATTGCTGTGGATGGGCATCAATTTGTGTCAGCATTGATATCTGTGGATTTTTGATTGCTGGTCAGACAAAACAACATTTAAAAAACATTTAAAGACGTCACTTTGGGATCTGGTGGACATATTTGATTATTTTTCTGAAATTTTAGACATTGAAACATATTATTACTGAAGGTTATCATAACCATTAAGGAAAATAATTGTTGCAGCCAAAGTGTTTTTATGTGTTTCTTAAATTATGTTGGCGACTGTGTAAATTGTCTCCAGTCTTAAATACTGTAAATGCATTTAGCGGTCATCAATAATGCACTGACTGAATGAGATCACACCTCTGTGTGTCTCGCCACAGTCTCTCCCAGGAGGAATGGAGGGTTTTAAATTTCCTCCCCTATATTTCTGCAGACCAGCTGATGTCACCAGCTCAGGGTCGGTTATTAGTATTGAACACTGGACTGCAGCGGGTTTATTTCGTTTTCTAATGTGCAGAATAAATGTGTAACTATGACTTCTGAGACACTTACAGAACTGTCATATAAGCCTAGTTTTCTAGGGTGAAGAGTGAAGATTTAACATTTCAAGAGGATTACCATCTTTAGTTAAATGTGGGTTTTCACATTTTGCTTTTTGTAACGGAACATTTACTGCACGCATACCCAGAATTAAGACTTGGTAGCAATATTTTATGTCACACAGTAATTTGAAAATAAAGGTCATGTAGTTTGAAAGCTACTTGTCTTCAGCAGTAGAAAGAGGTCTGTTTGAGTAATTTAACTCTCCTCTGAGAATTGAGTTACCAGCAGTGTAAAACACTTCACATTCAACACAACAGCTGACATTCTCATTTCTCCATCCAATACGCTTTTAACAGGCACATCAAATCACCATTTAAACTAATCCATATGTTCTGCTGCCAAAGGATCTGTGACTGTTTTACTACCTAGAGTAAAATGCAGCCCCAGCTTCCTGCTGTTAGTGCTGCTTTCTGCACACAACACCGACGAGTCGATTCAAGTTCAGATAAACTTTCTGTTTCCAGAAAATGAGTCAAAGGCTGGCAGCCACAACCTGTGGTACGACTCATGATTACAGGGTATCAAAATTATGAAATCATTTCCTGAATGACTTGAACAAACAAACCTGAAGTGTATTTTAGTGAAGTGACTTTGCACAAATAGACATTAAATAGATGAGTCAGTTCAGTAGTTGCACAAAATTGTGTGATTCGTCATTGTTTTGGACACAGATGGATTTCTGAATAGGCCTACCAGGCACAGGCCTGAGGCCCAAAGTATCAGGGGGCCCTCCTGACTTTCACCTGCAAAGTGTCACTCAAATGAACACGTACTGGCCACGAGGAGATGTAAATGAACTGTTAAGAGACAAAAAAACTACAAAAAAGGCCTAAACAACCACAGAAAGACATAAAATGAGCTCAGAGACAGAAATGTACCTCAAATAGACACAAAACCACCACAAAGTCTTTGTGTCTTGCTCCTATGTAGAAAAGGTGGTGGGGCATTTTGCATATCTGTGCCCAGGGGCCAATTGTCTCAAAATCCATTCCAGTACAGTGGAGGCCTACCTTTTTGCTGGACAACTTTTTTTTTTTTTTTTTTTAATGTAGCTTTTCCTGTGCATTTTGATTTTTTTGTTCACACACAAACTGTGTTTTAGGTCACAGAAAATAAAGCTTTGGTAAAACTCCCCCCAGTGTAAAGATGTTCAGAAACTCCATACTCAATGTCAACATGTAGTCAGGGAAAACAGAGATTTTGGTTCGTGTACCATTACCTCTTTTGTAGGGCGTCACAGATTAGGCGACATTTCATGGAATGGCAGATGTGGCAAAATAGTGCTGCTCTAATCTTACCAACAGGACTTTTAACATGTTTCCACCATAGACTGTATATAATAATGGACGTAACCACTGTGATGTCGCCCATTGGTTTGTAGAATTCTGTTTTGAAGCCTCAAGTTTGGCATTTTGGCCAGAGGCTGCTATACATGGACAAGAGGGTGGAGCTGTGGAGGAGCAGGGGATGATCTGGCTCAATGAATGACCTGGATTACTTTTCCACTATATTGATGAACAGAGGTGTCACTGAGGTCACTGCTCCAGGTAGCACCTTTTTCTTCCCAGGTTTCTTATTGGCCAACATCTTCTTTTCCTTTTCGTGGCTTTAGGGTTAGGGTAATAGCCTGTGGTGTAGTGGAGTTTAATGAGGTGAGTGTATACTTTTAAGCTGAGTAAGCTCAGTAGGTGACAAAGGAGGAAGTGGGTGTACTCTCCTATACATTTCAGTGGCTGATAGGTGGTACACTGTACACAGCCAGAAAATGAGGTGCATATATCCTCCGCTACAGCACTGGTTAAATTGCCAGCAGTTGGTTTGGCATGCTCTTGACATCACCTCAATTGTGTTTTTACATTTTCAGTTGGCTGGAGTTTTTTATTTGAAAACATTGTGTGTGGACAAGAATTTTTTTGAGGTTTTCAAAAAATACCCATGTCTGTGTGGACTAGGCCTCAAAGTGGTCTCTGAAGTGCATGTTACAACACTGATTTTTTTTTTATATCAACATTTTCTGTATTTTGATTTCATTGTTAACAAAGCTCTTAGCTCTGGGATAGTGGCATGGCTAATGGTGACTTTATTGTGAAACTTTTTACCTTCCAGTCAGACCTTTCTGAGAGCAAAACTAAGCCTGGCCTGAATCTTCAAACCACTTTAACTTGGACCAGCTGCCTGGAGGACTCTGTCCATACACACAATACTCACACATGCGATCCTGAGACAGCAAGAAAGCAAAGAGCCATTTTACCTCGGGGGGGAAAGTGGCATCAGTGCTGTTTAAAACAGCCAGATGACCAAGAAACATGGACTCACTCAGCTGGACAGAAGCAAAGGTTATAAAAACACAACATTACAGGGAGACAGACTCTGGATGGAGCCGACCTCTCCATGACCTCTTTCATATATCAGTGCTTAGAGGGCCGAAGATCTTTCTACATATTCTAGCCTTCACTTTTTAACCTTGCTTTTATTCTCTTTTTAAACCTCTTCCCATTAATTAGCTCGAGCGGCTTAGTGTGTGATATCAGTGTCAGCGGGTTCAGAGACAGATCAGCTGCTCATGTTATTAAATTCCTAATGAGAGTCACTGAAGAGACCCTGATATTAGACAAGGACACTTCCACTAATGGCCTGGACAACATTAAAGTCCAACACATCAAAGACTCACACAGACATCAGCTGATTAACTGAATAAAATGCCATCATGTCAGCTCCAGGTTTTATGTAATGCTGTCCTTTTGCATACGCAGTATTTTATGTGATAGGTTTTAGCATCTTTTTCTTCACTTATATATATTCTATGTATCTTTCTATATTTTGTTTACTTGACTTCATGTTCAGGTCTGTGTTCTGCCTGGTTGCAGGACACTTTTCCCCTGGGGAGCCATAAAGTTGAAAGTTTGTTGTGTCGTAAATCTTTGTGTCATTCGGTCCTAGAACCCTTAGAGAAAGATAAATTAATGCTTTTCAAAAGCAGTCTCATTTTTTCAGGCATGTGTTTTTACAGACACTGAGAATATAAGTTGTAGCTATTCTTAATACCTTACTAGTGATGACTTTGTCTTGAAGTTGGTGTGAGAGGGATGGGAAATAAGTCATTAAAATCAAGAGTTCATCTTCTGGGAGCAGGAAATGTTATAGACCTTTGCCTCTATAAATTTTAATATGTCTTGTGTGGTTTGGAAATTTTACTATTTTTTTTAAACTTATATTTTAACCAAGATTATTTTTACTCATACACCTCTCTTCCCATCCTCGATACATGGACTTTCTCGCTCTTTAGATTACAGTAGTTGCCAGTGGCAGCTCTGTGCGTATGATACCCCGCCAAGAGTGCCTCTGTGCATCAGTCTCTGGCGCCAACATCACTGACAAAGCGTGGTATTTGATGAGTTTGGGGAGAGAACAGGCTTGAATTATTGTTTTGAAGATTTATGTGCAAGAGGAGTCATTCCTTCTAGGTTATGTACAGCCAGTGAGGTGTGTCTTTTTATTTGTTTTATGTTTCGTTACGCTTATTAATCGTCAGATTAAACTACAGTTTGTGTGTCTTAGCGATGTGTGCTTATTCTGTACACTGTCATGTATTTGAACCATTCAGTGGTGGATTTGATGGCAGTGATGTTGACTGAAGTTGACTTAGAGAGAGTAGGAGTCACATAACTTGTTTTAAGCATTTTAATTCATAAAGAACGCTGCCAATTTTCAGATGAAAACTGTCTTGAATTTTGACTTCATGGCGGAAGTGTATCAAGGGTCCGGTGGTCACCCCAAACAAATCAAATTATCCTCTGGGGACCATGACTATCACACCAAAGTTCATGTCGGTTCGGTGATAAATTACATTCAAAGGCACGATAATGAATGATTTGTCAAGGCAACAGGAAACAAGATTAAAGATTAAACAAATAGATTTAAGAGTTATTCTAACAAAATCTGACCACAGACACAAATCATGCCTCCAGTATAGACTTGCCGTCCGTCTTTGTCTGGCGTATGAATGTGGAGGGGGATGGCTGGCTGCCAAACAAGTCCTGTCCCTATGGATTTGGGGGGGTGGGCAGTCATGACATTCCTATATTCCTGAAACAGCCCAACAGTCACAGACAGCTGGACTGGAACCAGCTGACCGGTTGCTATGTGAACGCCTTTCTTTGCTTTCATCCCAACACAATTGATGGTGACCGACTCGGTGGCCCTTTAATCCACCTCTCCTCTCACAACGTGACCTCAGATCTTTGTTCAGGATGTTTGAGCCGAAGCTGTCTGCTACAGCTTGTGCTTCATTAGAGTCCTGTTAGCTCCTCTTTACTGCCACCAGACTGTATTTCTTACTGATTAGAGAATATTGTGGCTTTGGATATTGTGTTTGGTACATTAGATCAAGAAGCAACAGGCCTCTGTGTCCCATATGCTCTAAAAATGTCCTCAAGCTGTGATGTTTGGGGCCAAGCAGCTGCTGACTATCTGAACATGACATGAAAATAATTTACTGGTTGGGTTCCTCATGACTTTTTGGGTTTTGTTGGATGCAGTGGCTCAGATTGTGATAATACAAAGATCACAGAACCTGTGTTGACTGTCGCCGCTAAACTAAAATCACATCACCCAGTCACCGGAATGAAATGTTGGAATTGTACATTTCTGCAAAATTGAGCATAGCATTAGTTCAGGCAGGATACAATGTCAAGCTCAGCTCATATCCCAGCTACATCAGCTGATCTCAAACAGCCCAGTCAACTGATGGGGCAGCTGATTAATGGAAGGGAGTCAGCTGATAGATCACATGATTCCTTTCTATGCAACCAATTGGTGAATCTCATTCAGGGCGCCCTA
>JAPZEB010057297.1:0-10461 GCA_029783705.1 Chaetodon striatus
CCAGATTACTTTTTTTACTATTGTACAGTGACCTTGAGTGTTTTGAAAGGCACTATTCAAATAAAATGTGTAAGTATTATTTTTACCTTGCACGTCATATCTTGATGAGGAAAGTCCATGACTTAACGTCAATGTGTGACAAGGTTGGATTGAGGATGTGTTTACTTGAAGTGCTGTCATCTTTTTCAACCTTCTGTGTTATTTACGTATTAATTAACAATCATTTAAAATAGTAAACTTTCTTCCTCTAATTTTTTATTGTTTATTTATTTATTTGTTTATTTGACAGGGACAGTGCACAGCTCTTAGCCATACCTGAGTTAGCTACTAGCTAATTTTCATCTGTAGTCCCTGGGCAGAAAAGAAAAACATAAGGTTGTCCTCACATTGTCCTCCTCGTGTCCATCCTGTCTAATCATTTAACTGCTCGTGACCACTCATACTCCTTATATCCTTATGACATCACACTGTTTCCAGATCTCAGATGTATCTTGATAAGTACAGACAGACAGTAAAGACAAAACTACAAAAATAAGTTGTAATAAACCAGCCTTATTCTTCAGGTTGCTGTAAAGACAATAAACCTTACTTGTACTCCAGCTTCATCATGTTACAGAGACTGTCTCAGAGGCCACAGTGGAGGACAGAGTTGTTTTTCTGACCCAGGCTGAGGCTGTTTCTATCTTCTGTCTGATAATGTTTTTACGGTTGCATGCTGCAGTAGAGCGCAGTGCTGCTGGTTAATGACCCGTCATCTCAAGGATGGCTGCAATCTCCAGAGCCACAATGGAGCTGAGGGCTGCTGGATACTGCTGCTTTCACATACCGCTGCTTCAACCCTGAGACAGAAACACATCTGTGAACCGATAGAGCGAATATGTTCAGGTCAGTATCAGGGGAATGAGTGCCTGAAATATGGATGACACATCACACACATATTGTATATCCCCTTTCTTTTCTAATGTCATTGGTGAAAGGCTATCATCCAGTCCATGTTTTTGCAGCGACTCTCATGCTGGCAGCTACAATAATATGTTCTTCACAGATGAGATGGGCCAAATGTCTCTGAAAACCACGCAGCAACAGCCACAGCCACAGCAGCAGCAGCAGCAGCAGCAGTCGCAGGGTGATGTATGGCGGCTGTGTCCCTTGTGTCAGGTGACAGAGATAATAGCAGCCACGTCCTCTCAGAGGAGAGAGTCCTCTTGCTCCGAGATAACAAGGTCGGCTCTCTGCGGTGTCTCTGCAGCCCCGCAGACACCTGATCTGTTGCCCTGTGGCTCTGGAGGCCTATGGACAACTTTGAAAGCCTTTTTACTTTAAAAAAAAGGGGAAGATGAGAGCACTGGATCTGAGAGTAATGGCAGGAGAGGTTCCACAAACCTCTTCTTCTTAACACAAACATTTTTCAGTCAGTCAGTCTTCACTGACCAGCTGCTGATAAAGGACATCAAACACAAGCCCTTCTTATTAAGGTTTAGTTTAGGCAAGTAAAACTCCTGGTCATACTTTAAAAACAGTCCATGTTTAAGAAGTCTGGTGTGTATTTTTTCCCTCTCAGCACTTTATGACTTCCCCAGCCTGTCTGTGGCTCTAGCCTTAAGCCTGTTCCTGTAAGCTTTAAAACAATTCACAGTTTTTTCTCAGAAGCGCAGTAATATCCTAAAACAGCTGATCACTGTAGTTTTTAGCAAATGTAACTCGAACATGAGGAAACAGTGCATTTTTCAAGGCTGATATCTGCAGTGGATTCATTTGTATCTAGTGACTATAAATTCAAAACCAGTGGTCCCTTTCATTTTTCTTTCTCTGGCCAACATAAGATCCCACCATCTACCTTCAGAAAAGATCTCTCTCCATCCCTGTTTTACTCTTGGATGGATCCAGCTGTTCTGTCACAACTGGAACTACTCCCATCACCACATTTGCCAGAAGACGTCAGTGAAGGTGTGCCATATCTGATGGCTAACTACTACACTCTGCAGCTTACATATCCAAAGTTTGTGGCAACCCTCCTCATTTGGACAGAAATATTAAAAGATGCTATCCATGAGCGCAACCCCACAGCCTTGTACAAAAGGTCATGTCTGTGTTAGAGAATCTGTCAAGAGAAGACAGGAAAAGTTAAGATTTAAGTTTGAATTATTCTTTTTTTGTTTAAAGTACTTACTGATGCTTTTTTTTTTTTCTCTCAACCATCGTAGCATCTTCTGTGCTGCAAATGCTTCCTAAAAAGTGTGGTTCAGTAAATGTAACTGTTAATAACACTTAACTAGGTTTAAAAACATGCCAGGAGCACAGAAGTTCTGTGCATCTATTCCAATACTATTTTTTTCTTACCTCCAAGTTGTTACCTGCTGTTGCCTGTTGTGATGCCTTATTGAAGTTAAAACTAATTGTTTGAGAAGCAACGTGTAATCACTAGGTGTTACAAGGCAGTGGCATACAACAACTTAGTTAAATAAATAACTGACATTGTTAATTCGGTGTACTTGGTTTTAGTAAATGTAAATGCTCACATCCATTACACTCAGAATTTGAGCTGCCCCTGTCTGGGTGTCAATTTAGGGTCCCAAGAACCAGTTGGAACATAAATAAGAAGTCCTTCATTTACTGAACCATACAGGCAATGAACAAATAATAACTGTCTCAGGGAACAATGTTATTTTATAAGATGTGCTCTCTTTAACTGTTTATATTACTACCTGCTTATGTGCAGGATTGTATGGTGTTATGTGTCTGCATGTACCCTTGATGTGTTTCAGAGAAGCCAAAGACAAATTTCCCCTGAGGTGGACAATATAGTTTTCTATCTATCTATCTATCTATCTATCTATCTATCTATCTATGTATCTATCTACTGTATCTGTCTATCTGTCTGTTTGTCTGTCTGTCTGTCTGTTTATAAGCAAGACAACCAATAAAGGCACGCTTGAATTAGGAAGAATCATCTTGTGTAGTAGTTCTGGTTATAAGATATTTTCACTCAAACTAAAAAATAAACAACAGAAGAAATAGAGAATTGACAAGCTAGTTTGGGGTTTATTTGACTTAATATAGTACTTGGAATGAATGTTTTGCCCTTAATTTCAAGAGATTTGAGAGTGTGGCTCACTGAAGTGTTTTTACAGTTTTTCTCAGTCGCTTTGGTACATTTCTCGAATCATCCTCGACATTTGCAAAAAAGTCAGTGCATTTCCCAAAACAATTTGTACAAATAGCAAAACACCATGGATTACCTGCAAAAGTCAGTCTCTTGCTCAAAATCCTTAGTACATCTCTCAAAATTAAATATCTGTGTCAATGAACATGTCAGTGCCATCAGAATGACAAGTCCTTGTGTCATTGTGTACGAATAAGACAGTCAAATTGCTTAGTCATGTTGTCAATATAAAAGTGTACTCTGGATGGACTCTCTGATGTAAACTATGGCTAAAGTTTTGATGACAATCATTGTAAATTGTAAGTTACACCTCAATGTATGTGAAAGATTGATTGCAAGAGACTGTAATTTGATGACAGACCATTTATTTGTGATATAGAAAAGAAAAAGACAGCACTGCAGAGCACAATGGAAAAACAAAAAAAACAAAAGTAGAGACAGTCTTTCTACACCTCCTGACGTTCCTGTCTGTTGGGCCACAAATTCTCATCCACATCACAACGAATGTCTTCTCTTGCGATGCAGCGTGGAAAGAACCTTTTAGTGTGTCTTATCCAGCCTCTGCAGGCATCTGCTGTGATGCCATCACATGCTGCATCCATGGCAGCCAGAAGGGTCATCTGTGTATATGGCTGGTGATCATATACTTTCCATCTCCATGCTGAGAAAAATTCCTCAATGGGGTTCAGGAATGGAGAATAGGGTGGGAGGAACTCCATCAGCATTCTGTTGTGGGTGCCAAACCATTGCCTGATGATGTTGGAGCGATGGAAACTGACATTGTCCCAAACAATCACGTACTTTGGCAATTCATCTCCAATCTGACCCCTCTCTTGTTCAGGGATGAGATCCCTGTAGAGAGAGTCTAAAAAGGTGACAAGACGCTCTGTATTGTATGGGCCAATAATGGGAATATGCGTTAGAACACCTATCTCAGAGATAGCAGCACCCATGGTTATGTTCCCGCCCCGTTGGCCTGGCACGTCAACTGTGGCTCTGTGGCCGATGAGATTTCGACCACGCCCTCTGCGTTTGGTTAGGTTGAAGCCAGCCTCATCCATGTAGATGAAGTTGTGCGGTGGTTCACTTGCTTCCAGTTCCATCATACGCTATATCCAGAAGACACAAAAAGAGTTTTATGAATTACATGCATTTTCATTTTGGACCAGATAGAGTTACATCAAATGTATACAGCACATATTGCATATTCTTCTCTACAGCCATAGCAAAGGTGTAAAGGTCACATTTACTGCACTTTACAGTATATCACTATACGATGTTGTACTGTTTACTGTGAGGTACAGTTACTGCATGCTCATACATGTTTTACCTGTACATACTGGTAGCGCAGCTCCTTCACTCTTTCATCATTTCTTTCAAATGGAACAGTGTACAGCTGCTTCATATTCATTTGGTGTCTTTTCAACACCCTGTCAATGGTTGAGATGCTGACTGTTTGGATGTTTTCAAAGATGTTGTTGTCCTCTATAATGGCACTCTTTATCTCCCTTAGTCTTATGGCATTGTTTTGTACAACCATGGTACAAATAGCCTCCTCCTGTTCAGGTGTGAAAAGGGGCCCTCTGCCACCCCTGTGAGGCTGTCTTGCAGTCCTATGTGGAAAAAATATAGTAATGCAAAATACAAAGTTGAGTAAGATAAAATGTCACTGTATGTAGTATACTTATTGTATATTGTAAAATGAAGCATTACAGAGAGTATACAGTATTACTGTACAGTACAGTGCCTATTGTTAGATTACATACCTGTTCTGTCGACGAAAAGTTTGAATAATTGAGGACACAGTAGTTCTTCCGACATTTGGCTGCACCCTTCGACCGGCCTCGGCCATTGTAAGCCCATGATTTACAACATGGTCTACAAGTGTAGCTCTGATTTCATCAGGAACACGCACATGTCCTCTGCCTCTTCTGCCTCTTCCTCTATTGTGCCTCCCAACTCCTCCGCCACGCACCCTCACTCCTCTTCCTCTTCCTCTTCTTCTCTCTTGACCGTGTCCAATTCCTGCTCCATCCATTGTCAGACATTGCAACATTGTGTTGTGCTCCGGCAATATATATGCTTGCCAGTTGATGGTTCATGAGATGCACCTTTGAGCTATTTCAGAAAACTGGTTGATCATTGGTTGATCCAATGCTTCACACATTTCCCTTCGTTAGAGAAAGTCAAGATTCACCTGGGAGCAATTTACCAATTCAGGACAGATTCAGAAATGTCTAATGGAAATGTATAGAAATATGCTTGACATATTATGAGAGCTTGTTCAACCATTTTGCATGTAAAGACTTATGCGATGAACTAATGCCTAAATGTTGTGGGGGGTGAGACTATTCAACAGAGACCCATTACAATACATTTTGATCAACATGACATAAGCAATTGATAATGTAGGAAACAGCAGAAAATTGTACATAATCATTTGCATGGATGTACCAAAGCATTTGCAAGTTGTTCAAAGAAATGAGAAACTGCTTTTTTGATGTGCACAAGTGACACAATGATGTGAAGATTGAACACGTAGTTTTGAGAATTTCAATTCTGATCCGAGAAATGTACCAAAGCGACTGAGAAAAACTGTAATAGTTTTAATAGTTTTTGGACAACAATGGAGCTCTGTGGCACAGAGGTAGAAGATATATCAGGCTTTGATACACACACAAACACACACACACCTATACCTACACACATCCACACACACACACACACACACAGTTGTTTTTTTTTGTCTTTTTATATGATTTGTTGTCAATAATAACAAATATAAACTATCACCAGACATATACTCAGCACAAAATAAGAAGCTTGTCATTGTTTCAAAAATTTACGTACATTCCAGCCATTATTGCAACCGTATCATTGTAAGCAGTTTATAGCAAATGGCTGTACAGTGCGATTTAGAGGGGAATGATTTGAGGGAGCTCTAAAACAATCTGAGCAGCAACAAGGATTCTGCTGAAGAACCAGTCCCCTAATAAACACATTGATAAACATTGCATGAACATCTTATGAGTTAACAGTACAAAAATACATGAGGAGGACCAAAAGTAGCAAAAGTAACAGAAATAAGTGTCAGGTTTTAACAATAAAGCATGAATGTTCATGACTCATCAGCTGGGAGCTGGTTGGATAATGAATGAGCCTGTGACTGAAGCAGCTGATGACAACAATTGCTATGATGTTTAAAGCTAGTTTAGTGGATGGCTACCCTTCAATGTTTAAGGGTGCTTATTTTGGTTTCAGGCTCAAGGTTTTTATTGGAATCCTGTATTGTATGTATTGTCATAATACAGCACGGAACATTTGTTGTCCCTTCCAAGATGCACACACAGAAATATAGACAAAGATATTACAATTACAAGAGTCTCATTGTGAGAGAAAAGATTATTTTTTCAAATGTGCACGTAAGTATGAGCAATGTGAAAAGTCGTTGGCGCTTAGACCCTTTTGTGATATCATACATTTCAGGAGGGTGGGAAAGACTTTATGGAGTTTGGGCTGTATTTAGGCTATAATAGCTTAAAGTTACAATATCAATTTTAGGACATCCTCAAGTGTCAGAGTTTGGTGTCAGACCTTAGATTTAAAAAAAAAACATTAGGTCTCAAGAAAACTTCTGTCACACTGCAGATGAAATGACCTCAGACAAAACAGCCTCAGAAAAAAAGGTCTCAGACTAAACGGCCTCAGAAAATATTAAAAAAAAAAAAGGTCTCAGACATAACAGCCTCAGGAAAATTGTCCTCGGGTCTCAAACTAAACTACATCATGAAAAAGGTCTCATAAAAAATGACTCATTTATTTATTGATCTATCTGCAGGGAACACATGAGACATCCTCAAGACACGACAGCGTCAGAAGCATCGACCGTAAAAATGATGGACGTAGCTACTGTGATGTCACCCATTGCTTTGTGGACTGCTGTTTTGAAGCCTCAAGTTAAATGGACACCGCACAGAGGACATTATGCATGCCCACCTACACCAGCAACCTGACTGAATGCTGCACCCAGCTTTTCTGTGCTAAATCACCGCTAACAAAGTTAGCTTCCATAATTCAAGGTAAACTTTAGAGATAAGTTTCAAAGTAATCTTAGTATCATTAGCTAATTTCATACATGTCTACATTTGGCAAATCTTACATATGAGAGGAGTAACGTTAACCTTGTGATGTTATTGTAGCTTTAGCTAAAGTTAACATCAACGTGTGTATCTAAAAGTGTGTGTTTTGTAGTTAGCATAACTGTAATAATACGGTGATTAACACGTAAGGCGTCTTGGTGTGCTGATAGCTTAAAGGCTAGCAGATGAAATTTAGCTTATTAACTCAGTTAACCTTACACCGCAAAAAAAAAAAAAAAAAAAAAAAAAGAAAACTGTTATTGATTATTGTGTATTCTTCCAGCCAAACAGATTAATGTTACAGTTTTTTGGTTAAGGTCAGTGAAGGCTATTTTTTGTATGCAGAACAATGAGCAATAGTTACTTTTCTTTTGCTGTTCAATGTAAAACAATACAGCAGACATTTTTGTTTTGTTTTTTTACATATAAACTGAGGGAATCATGTTTTTTGAGATTACTATGCGGAGCTCATCTAATACATGTTGTTTCTTTTGTTATTTTTCTCAGTAGCCTACAATATGATATATTCCTCACTTTGGCAATGTCTGCCGTGGGACTAAGAGAGCTACAGATACCATGTGGAACAGCCTGGCTGATGATGATATCTACATCCACTGGTTCACCTGAGGTGATCTGAGGTGGAAGAGCCTTCTTCTCTTTTTTATCCAGTCTCTATGAACAAGAGCAGTCCCAGATGTCTGGCACCACTCAAAGATGCAGGTGGAAGGTTGCTGCCAGTCCAGGAAAGACTGACAAGGCCTGCAGGTTTGTGAACAGTGTTATGGCTACATATGTTCATTGTTTAAGTGGCAGCTTTGTACATCACCCTCACACAAGGTTTTACACTCCTGGGCTGTGTGTTGATGTTTTTTATGGTGCATATCTGGTCTAAATTTAAACAATAGCCAACATGTATAGTATTGTAATAATGCAGAAACACAGTAATGGCTTTGCTAAAATTTGTAATTCATTGCAGGACTATTTCTATGTTAGCTTTAATCAACAACATAAATGATAGAACAAATGTTGCCACCCTTGAACATTTGACAGTGAAGGATAAAATAACAGATATAACAGTTTGTGCTTACTGGTGCATTTTCTTCTGACATTTATTGTGACACTGAAAAACACTAATTCACCAAACTGTCCTATTAAATTTATTAAGAGGCATATGGTAAATCTGAAATAAACCAGACAAGAGTGCTGTGTAGTTACTGAAAAAGCACTCAGTACTGTTAGAGTAATAGAAAACTATTATCACAAATTACAGTCATTAAACACTTTTTTCAGTTGTTATGAATAAAACTAATGAACATACACTGTACCACACTGACATCTTGTAGGTCTCAATCAAATGAAAATCATACAAGGATGCAATATGAATTACAGAACCCAACTGCTTTGAAATTTAAATCTAATCATCAAATCTTTATTAGGCATAACGTAGTGTTTGTATGCCTAATGAATACTCAGTACACATCTATTACAGGGGTCACATTTTGCTCCTGGGTCAAAGTTAAGAAACTGAATCTCTGAACACAAAAGATGATAAAACTTGAACTCAGAGGAATGAACTCGACGTGGTTTTCTGGCATCATAATCACAACCCATTTGAGAGCTCAGGATGTTGTCCATGAAGTCTCCTTTCTCCACAGTCAATATATATGGCACCAAATACACTGCTCCATATATGAGTTTTTTTCCTTTGTTGGCACTGGTTACTCAGGTTTCACAGTATAGATACCTTTTTAATTACAGTAAAAGATAAACACTTTTGTTAAGAAATGGTGGATAACAATGAATCATATACATATACCAACTTACCAGCTTGACAGGATAGATGCATGAATGTCTGCTTCAGTTGAAAACTAATTACCTCGTGTTGACTTACAGTATTAGGTGAAGAAGTTGGTGCACTTGGTTGACTGCCTTGGAACGCTAATACCTTGTTTTTTTTTGAAAAATCAGGTCAGTTGAGATTGTCTGAATTACCCCTGTAAACTCAAAAATTACCACTCTTGCTCAACTACTTACACTACAGCAAAGTGCACTTACACATTGCATGCATGTGTATGTGACCTGGTCAGTAAATTAGAAAGGATTACTGGATAAGCAAACGTAAATAATTGGAGCCCGATTCTGTCAGCACTGTGTGGCGATTAACATCAGAGAAAACATGCTGGCATTAGCAAAAACCAGAATAAAACAGTCGTTACCATTTTCAAGGTCATTTTTAAGCTCCTCATACTTATTCACTTTGTCCGTTTACTGAAATGTATATGAATCAGTTACTCACCAGTTTAACAAATCATCAGTCATTGCTACCAGTGGGGCTAATATTACTGACGCTAGCAAGTACAGTATTAGCTACACACAATAGAATCAGCCTTGAGTTACCCTTTTAAAAAGACAGTCTGAGGCTGTCTGAGGCCATTTTTTCAGAGGCCGTTTCATCGCAGACCTTTTTTCTGAGGCCATTTAATGAGACCTTATTTTCTATGGGCGATAAGTCTGAGACCTGAGGCCATTTTTTCTGAGGTCATTTTGTTTATTTCTGAGGCCATTTCGTCTGCAGTTGTTTCATCTGAAATCTGACACTGGTGACTCCCATTACAGCCATCTGAAGGCAGCAGGCATCACACCATGGCTGATTAAGATTAAAGGGGAATTACTCCCATTTTCAAAATTCATACATGTAATTCCTATGGTCTGAGACAATCCAAAAATATGAACAACTCTTTCTTAAATCGAAAAGCTGAAGTGCTGAAACACAAATTTGTGATGTCATAGGGTGTCACACTGTCACACAGCTGAACAACAACAATAGAGGACAAGCTAAAAATTGCTGGTACCTGAGTGCCCGTGCCTCTATTAGATGACATCCCAGACTACGACAACATTAATCTGAAAAATAATGCCTGGAGGAGCATCTCTTTTGTCAGCCAGTTGATTGGGAAAAAAAATACAAAGTAGTGATGCTTGCAAACCATCAATGGTTGCCAACTCTAGCAACAGTAGCAACCTATGCTACATTGTAGCTCTTATGTTCCTAACAGGAATTTCTGAAAAAATTCTCCTTCTTTCAAGTTGTTTCTTAAAACACACTAGTGCTGGCATAATCTGTTTGCTGTAGAAGTTATTTTAATGTATATAATTTAC
>JAPZEB010057298.1:0-10460 GCA_029783705.1 Chaetodon striatus
AAAAGAACAAGGCGCCCTTCTGCCACGGGAGGTGCTGTTGATGACGGTGCACGTGCGACCCACTGGTGGTGGACAGGAAACAGCTGATAGCAGGAATGAGTATCTAGTAGCAAGAGGGAAACGCAAACAACATCGACACCAACCTGAAGGAAACTGTGAAGATGAGCAACTAGGGGAGACGAGGAATTGCTCGCCCTCCTTGCCCTCGCAAAGGAAGAGGCCATTAACCGTCAAATGATGGGAACGATGAAGGACTGCCATATGAGTGCAGTGCAGAGTGGGGGCCATTAGCTAGCCAGTGGGATAGACCCACAGGGACTCACATGCACCAACATCCACATGGCCATACCGGCTACCACAACAACAAACAGAGAAACTCAGATTACAGATCACAGCACACACAAAGGTAACGTGACTTCATTCTCTGCTCAGGTCACCATTACCTCACCATATCTTTACATAGCAAACAGCTGTTTGCTGCTATCGTTGTATAAAGCTCCTTTAAAGTGTTCAGAGCCTCTGTTGTGCCGAGGATGATCAGTTTGGAGTCAGGATTAGACCAAGCACTTTAGAAAATATGCTGAAAGTGTCCTATTATCGAGTCAGCTTTGTACAGCTGGACAATCCATGTCCAGATGTTTTCAGATGTCTCCCCATCCAGTTTTCGTCCATGCATGTTTGATGGTTTCTGTGGAGGGAGGAAGTAGGCTTTGTAGCCTATTGTATCAGAAAGCTATCAGTGTGATGCAGGTAAGATGTATCTTTCATGGAGCTGCTGGAAACTGGCAAACTGGCTGTTGTGTACATACAAATCTCCAAATGTCACTGAATTTCAATTTTAAAAGAGGAGTTCCCATCATCTATAGAATAAGAAAAAAGAGAGTGCCCTCAAATGACACACACATTACAACCAAAACTGTACTGAATTGAATTATTATTATTATTGTTATTGATATATTATATATGTAAGTATAAAGGCAAATGGACAGACACAACTTTACTTGTTTATCTTAGTGCCACTCTTGACATTTTTAACAACAATTATAGAAACAGAAGGTTTGGAAAAAAATAAATACAGTATGATGTATTACCAACATTGGTCTGTATCAGAAGACTTTCCAGGGAAATCACAGCCATGTTTCTGTAATAAATTTGTAAAATACAAAATGTTTGTTATACCCAAAAAAGATATAGGTTAAAAGAAATGTAACTGTGTCACCTTTAACTTATTAATAAATATCAGACCGACAAATCTGCTAACACATATGACCATAAAGCCATCATCAGAGCATCAGCACACAAGTTTGCTTCTCAGCTTCTAAACTAAATCTGTAGTCTAGTCCACCTGAAGTGTCAGAGACTGATGTCAAAGTGGCTCCCTGACAATCAACACTTTTAATACAGGATGTAATAATAATGAATCTATCCCCAATTCATCTTTATCTTGCACTGGTTTGGTGAGGCACTGATGCTTTGCTGACAGGATGAAGTGGGAGAGAAACACGATGGCACAGACTGACACGTTTATCAGAACAATTCTTTCCCAAAACTCAACAGACCTCATACGGTAAACTCCCTCAACCCCTGCTTTCAAAAACTGGCTGAGTGTGCTCTCTGTTATCAAGAGATGGTTCACACTCACCAAAACGTGCTGAGCATCTCATGTTGTTATCTACAAACGGCGTTTGACTTGGTACATGTGAGAGGAGTGAAGGATTCCCTCCCTTAAAATCAGTGAATCACTTTAATAGCATTTTCACTCCCTTAAATCCAAACAACTCTCACACGAATATTCCTGCCGTCTGCATTGTGCTGTTAAAGAAGTGTTGATTGATTAAATCGCGAGAGTATTTTCCAGCTAATATTAGAAGCCATGTTGATCTTTGTTTAATATGTAATACAAATTAATTTGGACAACATGAATAAGTGTCCATCAGCATTTGATTGGTCTGTTTTGTATTAAAGGCGTTTGTTGGGGTGTGACTTCAGATATGACCATTCAACACCCTTAACATGTGCACTCTTATCACTCTTATCACTCTTATCACCACGGCAATCTGCAACTTTCACATAGTGACTCATTTACTTTCCCATGTACTACATAAGTGTTATTCTACTGTCACTTGAATTTCCTTTAATAAAAAAAGAGTCTCTGTGTCCAAGGACCAAAAACAAATAACACTCACATAAGGGCGTAGTAAATTTTTATGCACCAATTTGTGCCTTTTCTGTATCAGTTACTGGTGTAAATGTCTTTACTTCTGTCAAAATAAAGGTCCTCCGTTATTTTTATGTTGTGGGGAACAAATGCACATGTTCTAAATATTGAGGGAGACGTGTCAGCTGTGTCACCTTTGAAATCTACACCTATGCACTCATAGCATCCATTCTTCAGACTACATTGCATTTTTACACTTAAATGTTTTATATATGGATGGAAAAAGCCAATCCCACACAAGGCCTAACCATCCACCTGTGTTAAATATATGTGATGTAACTCTACTAATTTCATTTAAGCGAATATGTGTCTTCCATCCATTCCCCCAACTCTTAGACTGTAAAACTCTTGAAACAAAACCCTGACAAGTTGACATCAGACTAATGATAGGTGTGCACATGCATAGAGAATATTTTGCCATGTGATTAGTCGGTTGGTGACTTGGCATCCAAGGAAGCAACGTGACACCCTCTCTCTGATTGGCTTTTTCCGCATCACCAAGACAAATAAAAGGCAATCGATGCAGGTGTCATTTATCCAGATTCCCTGGTCCTCTTATTCAGGTAAGCTTGATTTGCAAACTAGCTACACATTTCAGTGAGAACTGCGTTGCCATAATGGCTAATATTCTGTCTTTTTATTGCTTTTATTCTTTTTATTTGTATCTATTTTATTAGTTTGTCTTGCTTTGTTTCACCTTACTGTTTGGCTTTCTGTTGTTTTATTGCCTTCTGATTATCCTACATTTGCTTTGTCTGCCAAAGCACTCTGTGAACGCTGTTTTAAAGTTCTTGTTATTTTTATTGTATTGATAGATATAAAATCTTTGTATAGTAAATATGTCTTTAATAGCTTACAGTGATTATTTTCAGTGGTTTAGAAGAAAAATTGTTGGAGGCATGAATTAAGTTTTTCTAAAACTATGTGGTGGGCTGGGGAACTTGTTAGAAAACACAACTTGTTGTCCCCGTGATTTTTCTTAATAATTACTAGTTTATTTGCTGATACAAACAGCCGTCATTTTACAAGTAGTTTCTGTGTCCTGTTGTCTGTTACTCTTAATGGATGCTTAACTTTGCCAATGTGCTTGCATTATTTTAGGTTTGACAATGAAAGGGGTGACCTACTGTCTGGTGGGTTTGCTGATAGGTGGTAAGTGAACAAAAGAAGGCAACTTATTCCTTTATTTCTCTTTAAACTTTGGAATATGTCAGATCAATATTTAACAGCAGTGAACAGTGATGGAAAGTATCTATGTACATTTACCCAAATACTGTACCTAAGTACAATCTGAGGTATTTGTACTTGTCCTTTTTCTGTTACTTCATAGTTCTCCTCCAAAACATGTCAGAGCCTTATACTAAACTTTTTACTCCACTACATATGTTTGGAAACTTCAGTGACTTAAATTCACAAAATTTGTCCCTTTACTACAGCTGCAGCATTAAAACCACAGTTGGTAACTCTAATGAAAAATAACTTTGTGCCATACTTGCTGAAACTGTCACTGTATTTCGAAAGAAGTTTACGAGACAGACAGTTCGTGAAAAAAATCACCTCCCCTCTTCCTCCTCCTACTGCCTCTAATTGTATTCAGTAGAATCGACCATGATGAACCAAAAACAGCCAGTCAGAGCCGAGGAGCCTCTAACACAGCCGTTAATCATGTCAATCACAGCTCATGAAGTGAGATTAAACTGTCAAACTAGGCAGCGCTGATCAAATATGAATCAAGATTCTGGTACTGCATGGTCTGTTTCTCACCTCAAATGTTTTCAGAAACATATTTTAGTGTAATGTTTAGCTGTAAAATGAGAACGTTTGCTTTTTTTTTCACAGATTATCTGTCTCATTTAGTGCTGTGTGAATATAGTGACAGTTTCAGCCAATATGAAAAGTTATTTTTTATAAAAGTTACCCACTTTAAGGGATCAATTTAATGCCTTAAAACTTTCTAAATTTTTTTCAACATATATGTTTCATTATTAGCATACCCTGAGTTAAGATCATCTTGTAAGAAATGTTGGCTAACGGTTGAAGCCAGCACAGTTGAAGCTTTTGAGATTTAAAACCAACTTTTCTGAAGCTTCAGTAATTTGATAAAATGATTTCAAAGTGCACTAGTACATTGGTGGACTTTACTGGAAAGGTTCTCTGATTCCCATCTGTCCTGTTGTCATTGAAAAACTATGCAGCACATGCGTAGTTTTGAATGTAATCTGTTGGTCAATGCAGCACATATTCAAGGAACTGCTTTTTATCAGCTTGGATGACACATCTTAGTGTGAACTACTCTGTGTGTTACTGTTACATATTCAACTTACTTTGCACAGAGAGAGAGACACACACACACACACACACACACATATCTTTACATTCCTCAACAATTTCACATTGTTTCATCAAACCAGATGTAATTTCACTATAGTGTTGTGGTGTTAGTCATCATGTCTTTATTGTCAGCTAACTGAAAACATCCCAGTCTGAGATAAATATACTGTGAGGTAGTACCTGAGGTGAAAAGGCCAGTGGTGAGAAGATAATGTCATGCAAGTCTGACTAGGGATGCTGTGGTTTTGGTGCTAATCAAACTGGAGAGTCACATTACTGAGCACATGTAGACATGTAAAGAGCATGTTCACAAGATCTGATTTACACTGATGATTTTCAGATCCTATCACTGGTAATTTATGTGTGTATAGAATTCAGCTGAAACACAGGGGTTTAAATGTCTCTGACTGAGCTAACTTTCTAGAGAGTCTAAAGTAGGATGTCCCTGATTTTTAAAGGCAGTGTTAGGTTATTGACAGATAGAGCTCTTTGTGACTTGTATGGATATTAAAATCTCCAGTTTGAATTATCAGTGTTACATCTCTGTTAGAAAATATCTGGTTTGTTGATAAAAAGTCAACAGGTGCAGGCCTGTTGACATAAAAACAAACGGAGAGAAGTAAGCAGTAACTCCCAAGGTCCATTTAAGTACAAAACATCCAATTAGTAAGCTCAAAATTTTATAGCATGTGCCACTGATGTTGAGCTAAAGTTTCATATTACTCTTTCTTTAAATCTGATAAAACATTGAGTTGTTTTTATCACTTCACTTTAACATTCTAAGTCATTTTGATGCAACGACAAAATCTTTAAACTTGCTACTGCTCTGATCTTTTCATCATGAAAAGATATTATATCAGTTCTTTGGACAATAATATTTGCCGATTTGGTGGGGCCTATTGTATTCCCATTAAACACAATCTGTTCCAGAAGAAGCTACCACCCATGTCTTAATGCTTTTGGCCATGAAAGATTAAAACAACAGGTAAATAATGCAAATAATTATAACCAGTTAGGTGCAGTAGGGTTATACTGTCTGGCTATCTGGCTTAAAGCCCTGAGGGCAAACAGCTAAAAACATGAGTTAACAACAATGTAGGCATGTCAGCTGTTCTTTGGCTAGTCACTCATTATTAGCTTAAGTATGTTTACATTGAATAAATTATCCTAATGGTTCTACTCATAGCTTAACAAATGATATATCATTATATTACATTATTTATACTTTTTCTCACTCACTTTTCAGCCCACATGTTGCTGCCAAAAGTTAGCCTTAGTGAGACGAAGGGTCGTGCAGGTAACGTTACATTGTGTTTTTTCTCATAAAATCATTGTTTTCATATGACATGTGATTTGTCTGTTGACCCATATTTTCTCCAAAATCCAAAATATTTCCACACTGCTGATTTATTGCTGAGTAAACAATGTTATCCTCATTGCCTTTTTCTTGGCTGCTTGCCATCTACCTGCTGCAGTTTGAGGGTGACACAGACTTTCAAAATAAAAGCATATCCTAAAGATGACAATATAGATCGATGTTTTCACTTTGAATCAGTGATATTGTATCGCTGATTACTGAATCAATATATTGATCCAGATGGATAGATCTGTACACCCCTAATATCTGCGCTGAAAATAAAGTTGAAATATTTTGAGAAAAAGTTGTAATATTATGAGAGTTAACTCGTAATTTAATGAGAATAAAGTCATAATGTTTTTTTGATGCCTGTAGTCTGCTGTGCATTACCTTTTTCAGACCACCTGACAGACACAGAAACTTGTTTGAGACCCTGGTGTCTGGATGAGATGAAGTTTAAGCAGCTGTGCGATGCTCTTCATCAGAGCAGAGGTGGAAACCTGAAACTAACTGAAATCACTTCTAATCAGACATTAATTTTCCCCATTGTGTGGCTTATTACCCAAATGTTAACTTCATCACCTTCTAAAAAGTGAAGCTCACTGCAACTTCCCTCAGCTTTCCAGTGGGAAGCACACACAACGACACAAAGACACAAATAGTCAGAGATGTACATAGTTGACGGAGTCATATCCTCTCACACATTTGCAAATAAGGGCGAAGTCAATCCTATTCGTGAAATTGGGTAAGGGAGGTGGGACTTTTAGTAGAGAATGAAATTGTTTAATCATTTGTGCAACAAATACATTGACTAGACACTGACAGACAACAGTGTTAATGCTAGGGACAATTCAGTAGTAAGTGGAAATAGTGTAGGGACATGTCCCTACCGTCCCTGCTCAGTTCTGTTCCTTTTGATATATCCAATCTGTGACCATACTGTATATCTTACTTTAGTCTTATTTCAGTTTTTATTTCTCACATCCCTTTTTCTTCATATGTATGTGTGTGTGTGTGTGTGTGTGTCTTCTCTTTACTTTCAAATGTTTATGTATAAATATACTTGTGTTTTTTTGTGTGTGGTTGTCTAATGTTGGCTGGCCTGATGTAATCTAGCGATACAATGAGAGCTGACGGGATAGGGTTGAATCCAGCCATGCTTGGCTTGGTTTCAGAATTGCTCAAAGCTGCAGGCGTCACAGTGGAGCATTGCTCTATGCACATCTCTCATCAGCCAACCCACTGTGATCACTCATCTACTGCCAGTGGCTGATGCTCAGAAATCACAGCAGGTCCCAGGCAAACAAAATTATAAAAGAGGGGAAATCCAGAAACTCTGGTGCCAGCTGTGTTAGAGCATGTGTATACACTATATGTGTCAGAGTGTATGTGTGAGGTGTATGAGGTCATTTTAATACATGCTTTCAGTGCCAGCCTGCTTCCCCCTTTCTGCCATCCAAGTCCTAAATTAGAAAAAGCACCCCTGGGTGCTGCCAGGAGTACCAGGCATAGATTAAAAGAGTTGCAGAGAGCTGTGACGCACAGCATGATGGAAGCTTAAAACACACATGTACACATTCACACACACACACACACACACACACACCGCTGCAGAGAAAGGGCTCACACTGTGTCCCCACAGTATCAAGTAGACAGTAAGTATCAAGTAGACAGAAAGTTAAACAATGCTAGAAGGACAACATGCACACACACATTGTGATAGCTCTCCTTCCAGCATTGTTTAACTTGACTCATTTGCAATGTCATTGTTTGTATCCCAAGAAACTAAATAAGCCTTTTCCCAGAAGAGACAAACAAGCAGGGACGGGACGGGACGGGACGGGACGGGACGGGACAGGACGGGACAGGTTTTTAAGTCCCTTTAATTAATCATTTCAGCAATAACTGAAAACTATTAAGTTCAAACCATCAAGAAAAATGAAAACAAAACAAACAAACAAAAAAAGACAAAAGCTGCTCCTGAACAGTCCACTAGACACAGTAAACGGTAAGCAGCTAGTCAGAAGTTATACACCTTCTCCTGTCACAGAGCACAGAACACCCCCAACAGTCCATCTTTCTTTAAAGTCCTGTAAATTGTCCACAGTTTGGCAGTAACAATGTTCCACTCTGAGCTGGGATCTCAAGAGTCCTAAGACCGGCACCGGCTCCACACTGCCGGCACCCTGAGTCCGGTTCCTGCAGATCGGCCAGATAGCCAACTTGGCAGAGCCCAGAAGAAAGTTTATCAGTGTGTGTGCTTTTTTGCTTCTAGCACTGTATTTTGGACCATAAATAAACAGTGGGAATGAAAAGGGCTCCCCCAGACCCTGCAACCACCTCCTTAGGAGGTCAAAAGCTGTGACAGCCGAGGACACTCAACAAACAAATGAAAAGAGTCTCAGTCTGCAAACAGAAATTACACCCTTCCCCTAGCTCCGGATCAAGGTGCGCTCTGCATCTGTTTGTAGCTATTGCCCCATGTACGACCCTCCATTGGAGATCAGCTGTACGCTTCTCCAAGGGCATCTTGTATAGGGACCGCCAGCTCCCTTTCAGAGAAATATCTGAGCCAAAGAACTGAGTCCACCTCGACTCCTTCAGCCCTGACAGAGAGCGCAGGTTTAAAACTTTAACACAGACACTTCATAAACTGCCTTTTTCCCCGCCGCCTCAAAGCTGTTCAGGTGAGGGGTTTGTAAGGAAAGAAGCTGACCAGTGCTTGCCAGACCAGAAGAAGTTGAGGATGTCTTTCTGGATGTCCTCTATCAGGCCCCTCCGAGACATCAGAGCAACGAGTCTGTTTCACAGAGTCGAGGTGACCAAGTTATTAGCAACCACAACTCTTCCCCTATATGACAGCTGTGGTAGCAACCAGTTCCACTTAGACAACCGAGCACACACTTTCTCCTTCACTCCCTCCCAGGTGTTTCTTTGAAAACCTTCAGAGCCCAGAAACACCCCCAGAACTTTTAGTCCCTCTTTTGTCCACCTAAGTACTCCAGGCAGACTGGGCACTGCCTCATCCCTCCACTGTCCCACAAGCAAGGCTTCACTCTTAGCCCTGTTTACCCTTGCAGATGAGGCCTTTTCATAAGTACAAAGGGTGTCCTGCACACGTCTAATGTCGTCCTGGCTTCTCACAAAAACACTGACATCATCTGCATATGCAGATACAGTGGGTAGACCATGAGGAACACTCAAGGCTCCAGGGAAAGACAGACCAATGAGCCTCTCTTTCAGCCTGCACAGCAAGGGCTCAATGGCTAGGCTATACAGTTGCCCTCAGATAGGGCAACCCTGTCTTATGCCTCGCTGTACAGGGATTGGCCGACTCAGCCCCGCCCCCATCTTCACCATACATTGTGCATCATTGTACAGTAAACTAAGCCAAGACAAAAACCCATCACCAAACCCAAAACCCCTAAGTGCAGCAAACAGATATGAGTGATCCACCCTGTCAAAAGCCTTTTCCTGATCCAGTGACACAATCGCAACATTTACTTTATACAACTTACATAGATCAAGTACATCCCTGAATAGAAAAATGTTGTCCATAATCGATCTTTCAGGTACACAGTATGATTGGTCTGTATTTACAATTTTTCCCAGAAAGTCTTTTAATCTGTTAGATAAGGCTCTGGAAAGCACCTTATAGTCTGTACAGAGAAGGGCCACTGACCTCCAGTTCTTAAGTAAAGTCAGGTCTCCTTTCTTTGGCAGAAAAGAAAGGACTGCACGTTGGCAAGAAACAGGAAGGGATCCACTCCTGAAACACTCCAGTACCACCCCGTGTAGGTCGGCACTGATAATGTTCCAAAATCACTTATGAAAGTCAATAGAGAGACTATCAATCCCCGGTGCCCGTCCAGAAGGCATCTGGTTTACGGCCACTGTCACTTCATCGAGAGTCAGCCCACAGTCCAGGGCAGCTCTCTCCTCCAGACTGAGCTGAGGAAGATCCTCTAGGAGCTCTTTGCGGCTCTCAGAGCTACACAGCTCCGCCTTAAATAGGCTGGTGTAAAAGTCAATTGCATGAGCCCTCATTTCATTCTGATCAGCAGTCACTCTTCCTCCAGGGAGCTTCAGACAAGCCATGTGCTTCCGCTGCACCGTGTTCCGCTCCAGGTCAAAGAAGAAGGAGCTTGGGGCGTCCATGTCCTTCAGCTGGAGGAAGCGTGATCGGACCAAAGCTCCCTTCACCCTCTCTTGTAAAAAATCACTCAGCTCCTTCTTCTTCTGCTGCAGCAGGTCACCAGCAGTGGGATCAGAATCTTTGCTGATCCCCTTCTCAATGTTGCTGATGCTAGCTTCAAGGTTTTGTACTGCTGCCTTGATGTCAGCAGTAGAATGTGCAGTGTACTGCTGACTAAACACACGAGTTTGAGCTTTGCCTACCTCCCACCAATGCTTTAAAGAGCTAAAGCTACTTTTCTTTGCCCTCCATTGTCTCCAGAAACCCTCAAAGCTCTGACAAAAAGTGTAGCCTTGTAAGAGTTGGTTGTTAAAATGCCAGTAGGATTTGGCCCTCCCACCTGATTAAATTATCAAGTT
>JAPZEB010057299.1:0-10459 GCA_029783705.1 Chaetodon striatus
TATATATATATATATGTATATATATATTGTTTCTCTCCATCAATAATGGCTGTTTTTAACATAGATAAAAACAATAATTCAGATACCAAATGTATTATTAACATCTGAAACCATTTTGGCCCAAAAAGAATAATTAAATAATTCATACTTCCATTTAGCCGACGTCCCCACAGTGTTGCATGACTGGGGAGAGCAATGTTGGAGCCATTTATCCTCGAATACCCTTTGATTTTGAATTTGTTCTCCTGTCCAGAAAGGCACAAGTGACCCTCAATCATTATTGAACCACAGTGGTGCAATTGGGCTCGAAATATTTGGGGAAGCCATTTTTTTAGTTAGTTAGCAGACTAACCTTATTCTGTTGTGAAGTTCGAAGAAGAGCTCTGCTTAATTAAGCTACATGTTGGCTGTTAATTCCAGCTTGCTTAAGACATTTTGCACTTGACACTGAAGCAGAAGTCTGTTCTTTTTAAAATCTGCACGCATGTTGATGCTAAGCTTCCATTTTCCTTAATTCAGCTGTTGCTTGTTTATCTATGGACATTTTTAAGCACATCTAACCACTATTGGAAGACATCTTAAACTGTTTTAAGCTGCCCTGTTTTCACTGTTTACAAATTAGGTTACTAAAGGAGAAAAGAAGATATAGTTATTTGGAATTGAACTGAATTATAATTAGGTTAGAGCTCCAGGTTCAAATCTGCCAGCCGAGGGAGGCTCTTCTTTGAGCTTTAATGTTATCCCATGTTCTCCATGGGTTTTCTACAGGCTCAACAGCTTTCTCCCACAGCCCAAAGACATGCAGTTTAGGTTGATTGGTGACTTGAAATTGCTGTAGGTGTGAATGTAAGCGTCTCTATGTGTCAGCCCTGTGATAGTTTGGCCTCTCGCCCAATGCCAGCTTGGACAGGCTCCAGCCCCCCTGTGACCTTGAACAGAATTAGCTGCACAGATGATGAATGAACTGAATCAGAGGTATTTCTGTCTCTTTGTATCCTTTTAATTGTCAGTCTGGTTGAACTGGATAGTTTACAGTTTTGATGTAGCTTGTTATGTTTTGCATTATGTTTTGCTTGTTATGACTCACACAGAGCATCCTGTCCTTTCCTTTGCCTGGTAACATTAGCAACCGAGACCAAAATATGTTGCAGTGCATGATCAGGATGGTGAGTAGGGTCATCAGGTGTGACCAGATGTCAGCTGCTCAGTTGTGTGAAGACCTCACTCTGAGTAAGGCCGATTGCATCCTTAATGACCCTACTCACACTCTTCACAAGTCGTTCCTGCAACGCTATCGCAAAAATGGGAGGAATGTGCAAAGGAAAATAAGAACAGCCAGGTTTGGCAAGTCTTTTGTTCCTTCAGCAATGAGACTGTGAGAGAGACAGCACAAAGACACAGGAGCTGATGGTATTTTGCTCATGGCTATAGGGAACAGTAATCGTATATACAGTATATACTGTAACTTTCAGGTCTAACTCTGCTTATTGGACTAATACAGCACTTTTATGAGACAGCTCTGTTTCCCTTACAGGCATTTGTTAAGATGCCAGCCATCTGCAGTAGCTCCCCTCCTTCACACTGATGGCAAAAAAGCAATACTGAGTCAAAAGACCAACATAAGTCTGGAATCTGGTTTGTTGCTATGTTTGCGGAAATGTACCTGCTTATACATTATATATGTGTGTTGTGTGTGTGTACTCATACCAACTCATGTCCTGACAGCCCCTCCAGCAGCTCCAGCAGACGTCTTCCATCACACAGGTCTGAGAACAGATCATCCACAGGTGGTTTCCCTGTCTGAAACACAGATACACACACAATTATCAGTTTAACTGAATATATTAATGTGCATGAATACTTAACATTCACAAGAATCAACAGGTTTATTAATACAAAGTTACATTTCTTTAAGTCTGTGGACGCATTTGGCTGTAAAAACAGAATCAGGAACAGCTGCAGGCAGTGACATGAGGTCAGTTCACCATGTAATTTCCCCAAACTGGAGACTCTGCTCATTGTTGGCCAGAACCACAACAGTTTTTGGGAGTATAAAGAGACGTCTTTTGAGTAAGCGCAAATCAGCTCTGTGTTAAATGTGAAGATAGCAGTTAATACCCAAGAGGTTGTTCTTTATCAGTGCTGATAAGTCTGGGATTACAAGCTAGCAGTTACTTCACACTGGAAAACACTGCAGGCTGAGTACAGTGAGTGTCTTCTCTGGGTCTTCACAGCAGCCAGAGTGAAAGCAGGAATTGAGGAGCTATATTTCAGTTAAATTAATAAATATTTTTTTCCCCTTTACAGCCGAGAATTGCAGGAAACCACAACCCATCACATATGCCATCACAACAACAAAACATAACCCCCCAAGCATCCCATCTATGAGCAAGAGGGGTCAACCTACCTATAGAGTGGCTCTATACTCGCACAAAGAGAGACATGACAGGACATGATAAATAAAATTCTTTAAATAAGCTAAAAGAGATATGTCTCTGTAGAAAATGTATTTATTTTTTAATGTATCATAAGTTTAAGTGGATGTCATGATTTTTTTTATAACATGGACTGTGTGAAAATAGTGAACATAGCCACGTCACCCATTGGTTTGCGGTCTCCTGTTTTGAAACCTCGAGTTTGGGATTTTTGCTGTTGCCATCTTAGATTTGTTGGAGCCAGAAGTGACCGTATTTGGATGAGGATGTGGAGGAGCAAGGGGTGGATATGACCAACTAGCTGGGGCGACACTTACCAGCAGGCCCACATGAAATCTCCGTCCACAGAATTTTGACTGCCACTGAAATTAACATTGTCTATTGTATTACAAGCAAAGTTTTTAGTGAGTAATTTTGGACTCCCTGTACAGCTGTCACGACCAAAACCGTTTTTTTCTGTTTGTTTGTTTTTTCCAGGCTGTAAACAACCTTTATTTCTGTGATAAAGACGAGCATTTTAACACGGGGGTTTATGTGGATTGACTTACTCTTAGAGGCAACCTCAAGTGGCCATTCAAGGAACTGCAGTTTTTGGCTTCATTTTTCAGCCTTGCTTGGTCGATAAATGTATGCAGGTACAATACACAACTGGGTAATATAATCCCAAAACCATAAAGAAAAAATCTAAAACCAGTAAGTCACTGATAGAAAACCCTAAAACATCACCATTATTTCTCCCATATATTTTACCTCAGTGGTCTCCACAGGGCTGCAGCTCTTGAATTGAGGCTGATCAATTAGTTCAATTTAACTTGGATATTGCGAATGACCTTCACATGCCCACGGTTTATTAGAGGTGTCATAACAGATTTGAGATCAGCTAATCTGGACTAATTTTCCAGCACCACTTGATTTAGCATGGTGTGCAGCGCTTTTGTATTATTTAAAAAACTCAGAAAAAGCCCGCTGAACTAAGTAATTATGAGAAAGTGTAAGAAGAATTGGTAAAGACAGGAAAGGGGCAAGGACACAGACAAAAAGTAAGCAAAGTGCAGCTTTTCTTCTGCATGTTTTGCCAGCAGCATCATGTACAAATAGCATCATGAATCTTCCCTGCATTATTACTGTCCTGGTTACTGTGGCAGAGATCTCTTTTCCTGCATCTATCATGCATTATTACAGCGATGGCTGCCATGTACAAGTCCCCACTCCTGCATCTAGAATGCATTAGCACCGGCAGCCAGACAGAAAGAAAAAGGTGGAAATGACCCAGAACTGTGGGGAAAAAAATAAACACAATATAGAAAGAAAAGTGAAAAAGGGAAAAAACACTTTTCTATAATGACAAAATTCAGTTATCAATCTTCTGAGAAGCAACTTCTTCCTATCAGTGTCTCATTTTCTCACATTTTCCATTCATTTCTGCCCTCACCCGCAATCTTATATTTTACACTCAGTCTCCTCCAAACATTCTCACATCTCATTCTCCGTCTCTTATGTTCTTATTTTCCTCCCTCTGTCTATCTTTCTCTTTTTCCATCCCTCTCTGCCCTCGACCTACGCCTCTCGGCATTGTCCTGAGACTGAGCGTTATTGAGTCATTCTCCTTTCACCAGGGCAATGTGTGCAAGTGTGTGTGTTGGGAGTAGATGTATTATTTGAATGGGCCGTGGACAGTGTGTGGGTGTAGGTGATAAGTGAAGAAACCACAGGCGAACACAGATAAAAGAAAAGGAAACAAGGCACCAAAAAGAGGCATATGCACATTTGAATATTGCTGCTGGAAAACGGAATACACACAAACGAACACTCACTCTTCCTGCCCACTCACACCCATTAAAAATTCCTCTCTTGCCCATTTAGTGACGGCCTCCTTCATATTTCCAGTCCACTCCAGCAGTGAAGACAGTTCTTCAGGTGTTCTTTGGACTGAATTGATGTTCCTATAATTGCAGCTCTCAGAGGAAGCACTTGGACCTTTGAAACTAGTTTGTATTTAAAACTGGGGAGTCATGGAAAATGTACGCACATGTAACCACCTCGCAGACTCCATCCAGAGCAGATGTTTTATTGATGTTACAGCAAGTGTTTTCTATTCTTCTTGCTTTTTTCATGAGTGTTTTGCTGCCTGAACAAAGCAGCATGCACTGGTGGCCCTCAGTCTGAAGACTCAAGTATCATTAAGCGATATATGAGCTGGAGGGGCAGCTGCACCAAATGGCCCTGACCTCTGATCTCCCGCAGAGACAGATTGAATGAAAGCAGAATATTCCTGGGGGCAAAAGTGAAATTACAACACTCAAGTGACAAGTGGCCACAAGAGACTGAACTGGAACGTTGGTTTACAATAACTTCTATGTTATTGTGTCATGTACATAAAATAAAAGCAAATGCTGCCTCAAAAATCAATATCAGTTGAAGGGTGCATTATATATACTATATTTTCAAGGCTTTACCTTGCCGTCAGACAACCCTACACAACAGAGGACTTCAGCTGTTATCTTAAAGCCCCCGGATTCCACTGACAAAAACTAACTTTACTTCACAAAGCATGGAAGTTGCTGGTTTACTGCTACCTCCATTAGTGTGTAAGATAAAACAGAAAATATTCCAAATATAGTGTACACTTAAAATGATAATGATGGCCGTTTGATTTGGTTTATCAAAGATTCTATCAAAGCAACACACCACATAAAATAAGCACAGCAGAAACATCAGATGAGCAGGTCAAGGCGTTTAACTATATATCTTTAAACGTTACAGTTGCGGCTGAAAATGAGTTCGCTGAAAGTTTGCTGATTTAACATATCTCCGCTCCTGAAATCCATTTCCAGTTGTCTTCCCAGAATTGATTGTGGCTATTAACACAACATCCGATAGTGTCAGTGGCCTTTCATGAATACATATTACATGCTAGGTATACTTCTGCGTCTGCTGTTGACCTTCCAGGACGCTGCTACCAATGCCGGGACATCAACAAAAGTATGTGGTTAGGTTGAGAATAAAACATATTTTGGCTCTACATTCATATGTGAAGCAAACATTGGGCTCTAACGTGAAAGGCCGGGATACATCTGCCTGTATTATGGGGACTTTCCAGCTCTTTATATTACCTTGTTACCGGCAGTGTTCAACCTGACGCCCTCCAGCTCCATGTCATACCACCGTGACTATTGCTATTCAGCTGTGTCGTGAACTGATGCTGTTTTTCTGTGATTATCCTGCCATGATAGGCGCCGTCCAGCCGACTGGCGGTGTATCATAAAGGTGGCTTTTGCTGTTTGGTGTCTGACATTGAAATCACTGACAATGCAGAGGTATTCAGTGACCTTGGAATAAGAACAGGCTGTAACATCACAATGGCTTTGGCTATACGATGCCTTTTTGGGAATAAATTCACAGTGTTTAGCATGTGGATACAATTTAATGTTCTTTTCAAACTTTGGTGAGAACTGTGGTTCAGGCGAAAGGGTGTAATCCAAAGCTTCGATCTGTACCTGTTTATTTCTGATTACTTAACGTGTGCATGGCTTCCAGGATGTTACAGAACATTTCATTTTCTGTGTAACATTCTTTGCTCTTGCCATTCATGGGCTACTCTTCATATCTATACTTAAAACTGTTCACTAAATATATATAATAACAATCTAGTGTCCATGTACCGAGTCTACTGTCTTGGCAGAAATGAATAATAGAAACATAACAGGAGGTTTTAGGGCTACATCTACGTTTTGGACAAAAATCAGTTTCCTGTGTCTACTATTAGATCATGAGGTGAAGCGTCTTCCTACACTGCCAAACAAATCTGCGGAAATGTTATCATCTTATTAAAAAGTATTGAGAATGAACCTCACTGAGTGTGTGTTGCAACCCATAAGTCTTAACCATACTCTGAGTGTTGTGTTTCCATTCAAAATGACAAAATGAAGAATAAGTTTAAAACCCAGCAGGCATATAAAATGGTTCAATTTTCTGGGTGGTCTTGATGGACACTCTCCTCCCACAGAGAACTACATAATGAAAATGGAGGAGTTATTCACAGTTGATTTAGAAAATTGAAATAGTGGATGGTGAAACAGTCCCTCTGGCAATTAATCCTCAGGGGAAAACAGTTTCTTGCTAATTGTTAAAAACCTAATTTCCATAATTTCCTACAGGAGAATTTTAAGGAGTAACTGCTTCCGGTCTAAAATCAAGTTTGTCTCGCCAATTACTGGTGACAACATGCTTTTTTCACAACATATGCAGCACTGGTTATGCAGTGGCCAATGCCAGTGCCAGATTTTTCATAAGGGCAGCCAGATGGGGCCACTGCAAATCTTTGGGTGGCACTCCAAAAACAAATGTATAACTGAATATCAGGAATTTGTTTATGCTGCTTAAGTATACAGGTAAGCTGAAAACAATGTCAATGGGGAGTTAAGGAATCACTGATATAACTGGTTTCTTATTTTACACTTATTATTACTATTTATCAGATGTGTTTAGACTAATACTGGCACAGTTAACATTATGAGTACAAGACTACATAGGTTTAATGGTGACCAATTTTCATTAAGATATCTTGACCTGAGAGTTTCAAGAACCCCTCTGAAAAATGGCCATGCCAGTTATTCCTTTGCCGAAATTCAACTTACGTTCGGAGCTTTTTTCACCCCTTTCTGACAAGCTATGCTGACATGGTTGGTACCAGTTTATGCCTTAGGTGGTCTAGTTTCATACAATACCAATACCTTCACACTAGCTTAAAAAAAATGTGCCACAACCTTTTAAAGACAGGATCGCTGACCTAGAATTATTTTTGCTGGGGGACAGTGGGGGCCATGGCCTCCCCAGCCCCCCCCCTGGAAACGCCACTGACCAGTGCAGCTATATTTTTCCTTCTTCCAAAGTCTAGTTCAAAGTTACAACTTAAATGTCAATACTAAGCACTTAAGATCCAGGAAGTCACTGCTCCCAGCCAAGAAATAGTCCTTTAAAATGGCCAACTGTTTTTACACTTTGGTTTTGTAGTGATTAAACAGTGTAAACAGAAATTCAGCAATTACAATGCATCCTCACAGAAGAGTTTATATGATATCCTAAAGGTGAATGCCCCACAAAAGACATTCTTATTGTAAAGTTTTATACTTCAGTCGAGTTACAGAGGTTAGGTTTAGGACAAGAAACATGGCGACGATGCTTAAAACTTGCCTCCTCACAGGGCCACTTCCTTCTTCACTCCTGTTAGCACGAAATTCTGGCTCATGATGACATGGGACATGTACAAATTTTGGTGCATTACTTTTCGCAGGAAAATGTTAGAACAGTGTATGAGAACAGCCTGGCAATTTGCACAGTGTTTAAAAGTATCTAAAAGAGCTGGATTGATATAAATGTAGGGAATGATATCGAGGTGATGTGTTGAGAGCGCTGTCGCTCACTTTACAGTCTGCTGCGACGAGTGATGATTGGCTACATTGTTCCAAATATAAAAAATCAAGAAAAATATTTACAAAAATAAACTGCTCTTGATGTACAAACAGACTGAGACTGTAGTTTTGGGGTAACGTGAAGGGCAGCCTGTTCTTTGCATCTGCCAACAAATAAGTGTGAAATCACAGGCTGCTTCTGCGGCACACTCAGCCCTGATTTGTTTTAGCACGTATGTATCTTTTTATCTTCTTCCAACACAAACTGGGATTTACATTTGTACACAAACACAAACACACACCACGAGGACTCCACTGACACAAAATGTACATTTTGATGTATATCTGTCAAACTATGGGGTGTAACTGCATGACAAACCTTCCCACACACATACAGGCATATTTACATTTTCAGACTACAATTGCCTGCCAGCATGTGACCACAATGCCAAACACCGCTGACTCATTTCCCACGTGTGTGTGTTAGTACTTTAGTCTTTTCAAACCAGACATCACAAGGTGACTCTTTATCAAGGACAGTTTGTCTTTTTCCCATTTAAAGGGAAACACATGTCACTGCAGGGTTACAATTTGAATCAGGTGAAGCTTAGATTAAGGACAGAGGCTAGCTAATTAGAGACAGTTATGCCTATGATAAGGACAT
This sequence comes from Chaetodon striatus, assembly GCA_029783705.1. Lineage (NCBI taxonomy): Eukaryota > Metazoa > Chordata > Actinopteri > Chaetodontiformes > Chaetodontidae > Chaetodon > Chaetodon striatus. The sequence goes on from JAPZEB010057299.1 coordinate 8,511, forward strand.
GACAAGTCTGTGTGAACTTAATTAACTTTCTTCCCCACTTCTCTTCATTTGCATGTAAAAGTGTATCTAAGTGTGTGTCTGTCACGGTCCATAGACTCCAATGACCACAAAGATGTTGTTTGACCAACAGTCTAAAATGAAATTCTGTTTATTATCACATATGGCAGCTGGAGGCTGGAACTTAGAGGACACAAAGCCTTTTAAAGAGTTGACAACAGTAATGATGAGACTAAAACTGTATCTAATATGTGTATGATGCCACAGTGCATCTGTACTGGACAGCCTGTTTAGTAGGAGTGTAACAATAAGCTCCCATCTGTATGGGTTTATTTCACATTATCCAGGTTCATACTGGTAATGGATTTATACTGGCAACCTGATCGTCACATTAAATGTTGGCATTGTACATTTCTGTGAACCATGATTGTGGCAGATATGTTGAAACCGCTTCAACAGTGCTTTGGTTATTAAAGTGCAGTTACATTTAGTCACAAAAACAACTTGGTAGTGATTGGGAAAAGATTATGTTTTGGCTTAAAATACCCAGTTTAGGTGCAGGAAACACAGCCATGTCTTGGTAAGAATCAATCAGTTTTGGTGGCATTATCCCGGCAGGAAAATGCAGCGTTATCAGGGAAAAAAGTGAATGTAGTTCTTGCCCTTATACCAGGTGGGAACACAGCATTGTCTCTGTAAAAAGCAACCACATTTCTGGCACTATGCCCAGTGGAAACACAGCGACAGGTTGCTAGAAATACCAGTGTTTGGTGGCAAAAAACACCCTGGAAACGAAATAATGACTTGCTAAAAAAACAACTAGTTTTGGGGTGTTGGTGGCTTATTGGTTAGAGCAGGTGCCCCATGTACAAAAGGCTTCGTCCTTGCTGCAGTTACTAGGGTTCGACTCCAGCCTGCGGCCCCTTTAATGCGTGTCATCGACTCCCCCCCCCCCCCCTTTTAGGCTACTCTGTCCTATCGATTGAAGGCAAAAATGCCCAAAATAAATCTTTAAAAAAAAAAAAAAATACTAGTGTCTTTGTGTGATGGTCTTGAAAAGTGGTCCGCAGCTTGACCAACATCCCCTCCATCTCTGATTGACAAAATCAGCTCATATTCATTCATTAATTTCCTGTAACCGCTTATCTTGTAAGGGGTTGCGGGGTTACTGGAGCCTATCCCAGCTGACAGAGAAAAAAAAAAAACAGGAAAAAAAGTCTAGACAAAAGTGGTGGTATTACTAAATGTGAAAATAAAAAAGGACAAAATTGCAGTAGGTTATGTTGCATGGTTTTTCACCAAAAAACAGCAGAGATTGTGTACATAATGGGAGAAGGTACAATTTAAAAAAACAGGTTTGAAGTGCCTTTGATTTAAAAAAAAGACAAAGAAAAAGAAGAAAGCTATCAACAAATATCTGGAAAGCTTTTTTGGCCATTTTGATCGCACTTTTTAAGATGGTCCCTAACTTCAGCCTGTTTCCCATCTATTGTCAAATCACACAAGGTGCCAGGCTTCAATATGTGATCATGAGGTGAAAATAACATCTGTGGAACATCTGTCAAGCTCCATTCTGCTGTGCACAACTAATCTAGGGAAGGCTGATGAGGAGTTATTACGGCTTTTTTTCTATAATTTCTGAACAGACTTGTGGACAACTGTTGATTTTATCAGATCACAGCGTCTATATCATGCCTGTGTTTTGATTTGACTGAGTTCAGACTCTGAGAAGACGTGGCGGGACGTTGTAAACAAACAGTGTCTATTGTTTAAAATGGAAGGAGTGCAAAATATTAATGTGATTCAGATGCTGTTTGTAATCAGAGCACATTTTCTTTTCATTCTAAATGAATGACAACAACTAAATCAGACAACACTTATGAGCAGAGACTGTGTACTGTGTGTGTGTGTGTGTGTGTGTGTGTGTGTGTGTGTGTGTACTATAAGAGAAA
>JAPZEB010057300.1:0-10455 GCA_029783705.1 Chaetodon striatus
CTACAGTTAGGTATTTGGGTTAATTGTACAGTGTATCAGTTGTTCTGTTCTGGTACTGTTATGATGTGAACACAACACAATGTGAACTTTACTCAGACAGAATAAAGGTTGGGAATCACTGCAGTTCTTGACATGTATGTATAGATATATGTGTGTTTGTTAAGTATATGTATATATGTGTGTCTTAAAACACGACATTAAGATATATAAACTTCTGATGTACAACTTTTTATGTGTTAGTCGGTATGTGATAACACAGGTTGAGTTTTCAGATTACGATTATTTTATGGATCAGTGTTTGCTTTCTACAATAACACCTCATCCATGTTGAGACATCTCCGTGTCAAGCATGATCAAAGTCAAACACACCAAGCTGATAGCAATCAGCCCGTTCACACGGATATCCTGGTGGGGAGGGTGACCAGCCATTTTTCTGGTAGACGGCGAGGGATCCGACTAACAGACTGTCGCGACACCTTACAGGCCCCACCCTTAAATATGAGCAACTTTAAGCTTTAATAAAATGTCACCAGGTGAGTTATACATGTGCAGTTGATATGAGGGAGGAGATTAGCTGTAGAGACCTGAATGTCTTTTGGCTGTAAACATGTTTATTTCTGCTGTAAAGCTGGGCATTTTAACATGGGGGTCCACAAGGATTGACTCACTCTTCCAGCCAGCCACAAGCGGCCATTAGAGTAACTGTAGTTTTTGGCACATCTGCGCTGGCTTCATTTTCGGCCTGGAGGTTGCTCGGTGAGCACGCTCCCATTAACAGTAACTATATATGCACTATATTTTTAAGCCATTAGGGAAAAAAGAATCCCTTAAAATCTGTGCATTATTTGGGGAAAACATGATCATTTCCATGCTGTAGAGCCGACATCATATTTTGTATCTTATTGCTCCCCACCTGTCTTCATCATTCTGAACCTGTAACACAACAAATGTTACACATGACTGATTGTCACTCCTGTGAGGGAGAGGAGGAGTTTGGCAGAAACCGCTTTACTAATTTTGAAATCTATTTTTCAACCCAATCTAACTGGATAAAGCTGTAAGGGACATTTTAAGTCACCTCCGGCCAGATGACACAAAGCATAAAGCCAGCGATGTCACGTTTACTCTCTAAATAAAGCGTTCCAGCGTCCTGCGAGCAAGCACTGTGCATACACCTTGCTAAAGTGGCACAACCGGTCCCATTAGTGCGTTTTCAGTTAGGGTCTAGCAAACAAAGGCCTCATTGGCTTAGACAGTCAGGGCATGTCACCATCAGCGTCAGGAAACCTTCATTTTCACCTTGATTTTAATTTCACAGTACTAAACACACAGGTGTGTCTGATTGCAGTAACTCAATAGCTGGGTTTGACATGATAACAGAGTCATCATACTGACACACACAAACGGACCACAGCCATTAGTCTTTTTGTTCATTTAACAGTTGATATTTTCTATAATGTTATAAAACACAGATGCATCGTAAATCAAAAAGACAAATACAAAACATAAAACTGTGGGAGAAAAACAAAAAAACAAAATGCATGACCACCAATGTATAAAGGGGAGCTGCCAGCATGTCTGAGTATGTCCTTCAAACCACTATCAACAACTGAGAATATTATTACAATAACTATAAACTGCTCGGCTTTTGGGGCGACACTGTGGTACAGTGGTTAACACTCAAAGCAAGAGGCTTCTGAGTTCGAATCCAGTGGCTGACTTGGGTCCTTTAGGAGTTTGCATGCTCTCTCCATGTCAGCGTGGGTATTTTTGCGAATTCTCCAGCTTCCACCCACAGTCCAAAGACATGAAGCGAGGGTTAATAGTTGACTTAGTCCCAGCGTTTTGCCTAATGTCAGTTTAGATCGGCTCCAGCGCCTCCATGACCTTGTAGAGGATATGCAGCTATGACTCTATGACTCATCCAAACCAAAGCAGTAAGTGTGAGAAGAGCCAGGGAGCCATTCTGGTAAATGATGATGTGCTTTTTATTGCTTTGTTTTTTACCAGTGTAAATATAGGGCCCAGATATTGCACCTTTTTATAGGCACGATGGATGGTTTGCTACGGAAGGCTTCTTCATATGTTAGACAGTGGAGTGCATGAAATGGTGGGCAAAAAACAGATTGTTCAATAGGACGTAATTCTATGAAACCAAAACTGAAGTTTAGAAAATGACTTAAATGTAAACACATTTAGATGCTCAATAAATAAGACAACTAACAGGCCAAATCAACTGCAAACGACTTCTTCCAGTGCTGTCTTGAAGGTGCAGAGCTCAGCTCTGTTCATGTTATTGCAGTTGACAGAGACAAAAAAAGAGAGATTAAAATCAATTTTAAGATCCTTTAAAAAAATTGATTTTCTTCATCCTGTATAGTTTCTGAATAACTTCATATTCGTGCATTCCTGCGTGAGGTCCAGTTCTCAGCTTTTTGTCTCTGAGGATTTCAAAGTAATGGCTCCAGTTCCCGTCACTGTCTGCTCCAAACCCAAAAACACTGACCTGGGAAAACAAAAATGATACCATCAGTCTCAGCTGGATTTAACTTAAAATACTGTTGCCACTAAACTTTTTAATTCACTATTTTGAGGAAATCAGTCTTTTTTTTTTTTTTTTAATTTCAGTATATTCTATATTACATGTCATTGTGTAATTTAGTGTTATAGTGCTGCACTCGACAGTGTTGCTAATTTGCCTGTTGAGCATTTTGTTGTCCCAGACTTTAAATGAATACTGGCAATGAATAATGGCATTTTGGAGAATTTATCCCTGTCCCCTTTCTTGCCATATGTTAAGATAAGAAGATCTCATATCACTCTCATATTGGTATGGTAAAATGAAGCTGGTTAGCTTAGCTTAGCATAAATACGGGAAACAGGGAAATTTAGTAGTGTGGCAAGTCATCATATTTACATGATTTTTTTTAAATACAAAAACAGGATTTAATAATATAATTACTCCTGTAAGTGCTGGAAGGTGAATTCTGTTATGGTGACCAGATGTCCTGGTGTGTCCAGAGGCCTGTGCTATGAAGCAGGATTTGGAGTTAGCGAGGTAACTTCAGTGCCAACTCTCTTTTTACCTGGATAAATCACAGTGGTAACTTATGCTGAACAGCTGAACAGAGTTGACTGAACTAGTTGATAACCAGCTTTGTAGTACCAGTAATCAGACGGACAATGTCACGGGTTAGTCAAACCAGATAATGAAAGATGTGTTTTCAGCGCTTACAAAGACATTCATCATGTCCCGTCCCACTCATTATCACCTGACCCAAAACAAACAAGGCACAACACTGATTTGTTTGTACTTGTGTCAGTCAATGTGTCATTGTCAAAGATGTTGCTATGATGCCTGCAACGCTTTCTGACAGAACCGGTCAGTGCGCTGACAGTTAGCTATTATGCTGAAGATAAAGTCAGTCTTTTCTAAAGATCACCTTCCTTCATCAAGCACCTCCAACAAAAGGGCTGCATTCTGGACACACTGCACGACTACATTTTTGGTCACGCATGGTGGAAATGTTGGTAGAAAAGATCATAATGAGGTGGCCGAACAAAAGCAACAGGTACGAGCATGACGCTGCACTGTTACAACACTCTTTAGCTTCACAAACACTGATGACAGGCATCTAAAATGGGCAACTCACAAACTTTCCTACCATCTGGTGAAACACAACTAGAGCTTTCAGTCTTTGGACTGTACAGCCGGTCTTGTGTGTGGCAGTGTTATGATACATGCTGGTGCATCATTGTTTCTCAGTGCACTGCTGCCATCAGCTGTCAGTAAGTGTAACAGCATGAACTTAATGGTAAATTGCATACTATGAACTCACCTCATCACAGATCTGCAGGCTGAGGGCCACAGTCATGAAGCCCGTGGATGGATACCTGCCCTTCTTTTCCAGCCATTTTTCATGGACATATTTCATGAAAGCTGGATTGAGGATCATCACCTGTATCAATCAGACTTGGCCTTTATACTGACATTCATAAACCACTCCTCTCTGCAGTCGATGCACAATACAATACAGTGTATTAATGGATGATGTATTAAATATGTCAGTGTCATGCAAAATCATTTAAAGTACTCACCAAGTCCTTGTTAGCTATCCTGTTTGAGTTTCCCCTGTTGGAGATAACATTCGTTGAAACATTTGGTAGAAAATAAACTCATTACAAAGTATTGTTTAGTAAAAAATTATACAACACACATATTGAATTCATACAGGTCATAAAAAGCAGCATGTTAATAATAAAAATGCCAGTGAAGAGATTAATCTGCTTTTCTACATTGCTACACACCCCATGGATCAGTAAAGCCTGTGTTCATTGTTATCTAGTTCCTGGATGCACAGGCGATTTACCAAAGAGGCCGACGCATTCTCACTCTGACCTCGTCACATATTGACGTTCAGTCATTGACTTTTCACGTCGACATATGACGTGCAAGGTGCCCAAGGTGTGTTGGTTGATGACGTTCTGGGACGCTGTGTCAACTTCAGCCTGTTGCATACATTGTCTGTTTTGAGAATACACTTCTGAATTTAACATTTACATACAGTCTCTTCAAAAAAACAAAACAAAAAAAAAAACACATGCACATGGTTGGGTTTAGGAATAAAGAATTGGGTTTGGCTTTACAATCACACAGGAAGTGTGTGGCCTGCTGGGTGAGGGTCGGTGCTTGTTGGACCCATCCAGCACCCCTCCCACCCACTGTACTTGGATTTTCATCACCGTAACTTTTGTTTTTGTCCTGTCATGTTTCCTCCTGACACCACCAGGCACTGTTAACAATAACGGTGACTAGCTGTGCATCATCAGATGTGAAAGGTCGGCTTTTTTTGTCGGTGTCTGACAGTTTTATTTTGTCTTGCCTGTTGTTGTTGTTGTTGCTGTTATTTTTGTACTGCTTGTTTTTAAACTGATTGTAAGGTGTCCTTGAGTGCCTTGAAAGGCGCCTTTAAATAAAATGCATTATCAGTATTATTATTATCTGAAGTCACTCCCCAAGCGCTAATTTTTGACAACTTTGGAGTGAGACTGAGTTGGATGGGCCTACCAGGCCCAGGGGCCCAAGGACTCAGGAGAGCCCCGGAGCCAGAGCCCCTGCATGAAATCACTTTTATTAACTTTGCATTTCATGTCAGAGGGTTTAGTCACACATGTTAAGGACAGCCCATCCTAAAAAACTCCTAAAAAAGAAAAACTGAAGGAATAGCCTAAACATTAAAACCAAAACATTCACTGTTAGAGCCCGTTAGAGTCTCATTCCGAAGTCATTGAAATCCGACGTTTGGGCAGTGACTTGTGGCGTCAGACACTGAGAAAAAAAGCCGACCTTTAACGTCAGAATGATACGCAGCCAGTTGACTGTTAGAGTGTAACAGTGCCCAGTGGAATCAGGGGGAAACGCCACGGGACAAGAACGAAGGTTAAGGCAGCAAAAGTCCGACTGAGGGCGGGCAGGTCCAACAAACACAGACTTTCAACCAGGAGAGCGGTGTTCAAAAAAATTGTGGTGTTGTACAAACGTAGTGTGTTTATTTAAAAAAAGAGACTGTATGTACTAAATTTCCCGTGAAAACGGAAGTGTTTCTTGAAAACAGACAATGCATGTAACAGGCAGACCCAGAACGTCAACAACCAGCACACCCAGGGTACCTTGCACGTCGTATGTGGACGTGGAAAGTCCATGACCAAACGTCAACATGAGAATGTGTTGACTTTGAAAATGCAAGAAAAAAATATCATGATACATTTTAAGTGAGTGTGTCTGTCCCCTTTAGATGGGCTGAGTACTGATTACAATATGGGCCCTTTAACTCTGTGGAGAGGAACAACAGCATGCTCTACAAGCCCTGCTGAGGGGGGGCCTTTTATGCATCCAAGCCCAGGGGCCCATTGTATCATAATCCATCTATTCCCAGATGGCATAAACTATGAAGCTACGTGTCTCGAGGGTGCGTCTGGCTGTGTCACGAATTAGTAGCGTGTACTCTCAAATTACGGTCAAGTTACTGTTACAAAATGAGCTGAGGCTGCAGGTCGTTAGGGCATCTCAGGTCAGTCAGGGAGGAGCACACTGATGTTAATGTTGCTCTGTCTCTATAAAGAAGCAATAGTGTTCACCATATGTGCGTAAGGTAATGTGATATCATGTAAATCTTCCAAATATGATAGCACAACAGGATGATTCAAGAGCACAAGTACTGGAAAGTCCAGAGCTCGCTGTAACTGCCTCACATCAATGATCTCTTTCTACTGGCTCTTTGGAATTCAGCTCTCTGTTAGTGAATCTGATAACAGTTTAACAGCTGAGCTACACATGAAATTGCAATAAAAATTTATTTTTTTTTGCTGAGAGAAGAAACTATCGCTCACTGTAATGACCATGTTGCTGTGTACTTGTCCCAGAGTTAACTACCTCACTTCCTCACAGATACTTCTCAGTCAACAAATACAGTCAATGCATTTTTTTTCCTTAAATCAAAGATCTGTTAGCAGGTGTAGCTGCTTGTTTTACACACCCACCCTGATTCGAATTTCTTGAGGAGCCACAGTAAATCATTTATCTTGAATGGAAACAGCACAAGATGAGTGGTGTTGTCCAAATTAATAGCACTCTCTGGGTACATTACATGATGAGTTGTTTTGGTCCCGACATCTGTTTCGTAGCCTTTAATACGGCCATGGTTCATTCTGAAAGAAACAGGAGAACACATATTAATATCATGTAGTCAAAGAGCAGTGATGTGGTGATTGGTGTTCACATTCTTTGGAAATCCCGAATCAAAATGTTGCATAGCCCTACTCTATATGGCAATTTTTATTAAACTCCAAAGAAAAATGTTCAGACTTTGTCTTTGTGTCAGCATCAATGTTCAAATTTGATTTTTAAAAATAGAAGAAATGATTTACCTTATTACAGTATCGTGCATATCTATGAGAGGTCCATAGTGTGATCTCTTCAAATTAACAGAGTTCCCCACCACAGCACAAGTCCTGCAGCGGTCAGGGCTGGACTCTACAACGTCTGGAACAGGTGGGAAGATCTTAAACAGGTTGTCCACTGTTGTTTTGTAGAAAGCAAAGTCGCGTTTTTCCCACTGTACGCCCTGACACACATCACAGGAAAGGAGAGTTATTCCAGCAGCATACAATTTAATCACATACCAGCCCTCCATTTAAACCCTATTTTTGACACTAATCATAATTTACATTTCTTAACCTCAACAAATTCAATGTATTTTCATTCTTTAATAAGGACTCTATTTAGTGGTACTGCTGCAGCTTCATATTGAATGTGTTAAGAGGTAAAACACAGGTTGCTTTAATTGTGAAGCACTCACAGGAAATACAATAGTTGGCTTTTTAACAGTGACAGTTTTAAAACTTGCAGACAGTAATGCAACAAGAGGAAGCACAGGTACACTGTTTGTCACATCGCACAGGTTCGTTATTCTATCATTCCAGTTTTTCAAGACTTGCTCCTGATGACTTCGCATCATTGTTTACTGTTCCTGTTTTAAGTAATGGTTTTTAAAAGCACCAGTGTAGTGAGATCCCAGAGGGCCCCAGTCAGAAGCACTCAATTCTACCAATGCAGTTTGAAAACATGGAACTAATTAACGAGTTAATATTTGCCCTTGGTTTTAAGCTCTGCAAACTATCCCAGGGTTGGCAGGGGGCAGTCATCGGTAAGTTCAGGTCATTTTGAAGGAACAGACATAAACACAGATTTCCTCATATGCTTTGTCAACATTCCTCAACACGGGTCTTTTATAAGATAACATGATATTCAAAAATTTTGTGACTTTTAAATTCAATTGATCACTCCAAGGGAAACGCCACCTGCTGCTGTAGACGTCCAACACTGGAAAATCTACTTTAAAAAGTTTCTACCTTTGCTGAACACCTTTCCTTTAACATTGTGTATGGATGGAAAAATCTAAATTTTAACTACATTTATTTAACGTTTATTTTACCGGATGTCATACGAACACCAAAGTCTTTAACTACTTTGGCATCAAAGGAAGTTTGAATGACTGTGGGTTTATTTCAGTCATTTTATGGTTGGTTTCAGCACATGAATACAACACAAATTATGTTTATTCGAAAACTAAAAGATACCAGAATCAAATGATGCTAAATAAGCTTCTCAGTCGTAATGGAAATTGTACTAGCTGCAATTTGTGTTAAGGCAAAGTATATATTTTGGTTTTATACAATATGCAAATTACTGTCACTTTCCTAAAGTAATACTGATCTTTTTATTTTTTTTGTCAGTTGATAGTCCTTGTATGTGAAATATGTTTAGATGAGGGTTATGAAGGCTAATTTATTCTGCATTTACAAACTAAAATAGATCCATCCATTTCAAACACTTTAAACCACACTGCCCTCATACTCATACTCAAAGCTAATTTGATAAGCAATGAACAGGTTTGAGTCATGTCATCAAAAAAAAAGTCAAAACTCTAATCAACTAATGAATTAATTGATCAACAAATTAATCAACAATTAAAAATAACAATTAGTTGAAGCCTTGATGCTTAAATTGATTTTACTGCTATTTAATGTCCCCGTGTGTCTAAAGGTGGTTTTGTTTTAGCTGACAGAGAACGCAACTGACACCAAACAGGTTCCTCCTCCGGTTGAAGCCAGATTCTTCCTCTTTCAGAAAGGGAATGTGCAAAAAAAAAATGTGCAGAGATCCCAAAACAGTTCCTGATTTTGCTGCAGGACATATCAGAGTATCTGAAACAATTAACAGTGAAACAGGAGCAGAACATTTGTGCTGTGAATCTGTGACAATAAATTGACACTTACCCTCCACCAGTTGAAATCGGTCTCTGAGGTCGAATATGTTTTTGACAAAAGCGGCTGAGGAGATGAAGTGATAAGCTCCCTAAACCACGGATCACCCTCAGGTAAACATTTGGGACAGGCACAAGAACTTGAGTTCAGGAGGCCGAGGGGAAATGAAGGTAAATCCCATGAAAATCTAGAGAACAGCCCGACGGCAGTGACGCACAGTATGAATATGAATATTTTGGTTTTTCCCAGGTTTGAAAGCATCTCAGCAGCGTGACGCTCTTGAAGGAAGATCAGTCTGTGGATACAAAATATGATGAAGCACACAGGTGAGTCACGTCATACATGTGTGTGAATATGCCAGAGCATGAGACTGGCTGCTGTTTATGTCCTCTGTTATCTGTGATAGAGCCACATCTGACATTTATGGGTGAAAATTCCCACATTGTCTCATCTCAGCAGCCACACCTCTTATTCACAGGTGATTTCATGTGAGGCAGAGTAACAGAGGATGACACAAGGGGAAGTAAACCAGCACACAGCTCAAAGTATTTTCTGATCTACGGCCAGGCCGGCAACTTGTTTTTCTTATTTTTTTTCATAGAGTTAAAGCTGTGAGCACTAAAGAGAGCTTCAAGTGAAATTAACAGTAATTTCTATACAATTAATAATACTTGAGAGACGTCTGTTTGACTCTGATACAGTGATGTGAAAATATAACAATAAAACTGGGAAAAAATTATTAACGGAGCAGGTCCGACCTGTTACCGCTGATCAGACTGTAATAATTAATCAGATCACAATGGCTCTGATTGTTATTGTGCCTGGACCAAGCCCACAGGAACAGCACCAGAAAGATTTCCCCCATGGTCTAACACTAGGGAAGAGACATCTGTAAATCAGTTGTGGAGCGTCACAACCCCTGCCAAAATGACTTGTTTTACCATCAGGATTTGATCCATGAAGCCAAATAGCATTTTGAGAGTCTAAACGAGCCACAAGATTCAATCATTTCATCCTCATTTAAGTGAGTGGAGTGCTAAACGGAAAGATAGACGCCTGGCCGCCCTTAGCTGTTCTCTGCAGCTGCAAGCTGTAGTGCGCCTGCTCTATGGTTCGCGAAAGATGGGCGTGATTCAGAAGTTTGTAAATACAGGATTTGTCTGTATGCTAAGATGTCGCGAAGTTTGCCTCTGTGATTTATGTTAGTACTAATCATCTGGCCTATATTATTAGCTAGCACACACATAACTCATGACAACAGTTAAGACAGACTGTAGTATTTGCTAACACTGTTTCTTTACATCTTCACAAGGATTATTTCTTACTAACATTAACAATTTTATCTCTAAATTAATGTAACTAAGGACGTCTCAACAGAGATATATCGCTGGCTAACATCGGCACAACCAAGTGCAAATGCTAATTTAGCTCACAGAGTGGTGCAGGAAAGAGTCCTTAAACTCTGACTGCATTTTTGCACTCCTAGTTCCTACATGTCAAAACCAAAGAGTTTTTGGTTAGATACCTGAAACCTGTGGTTAACACAAGCTTTAGAGACTTTCACTTTTTGTTGTGCAACATAAAATATGTCATTAAATACCCCACACATGAATTTTGAAGCTTTTAGAT
>JAPZEB010057301.1:0-10453 GCA_029783705.1 Chaetodon striatus
TGTTGTTTTTGTTATCAGGGTATAATTACCTTCAAGCAGTGAACAGCTAGATAGCCTTTGACACACTTCTGAAATCCTTTTTAATGTTTATTAGTGTGCTGAGCAAAGTAGCACTTAGTTCATAGCTTCTAACCCCTCCTTTAAGTAAAAATATTTCCAAACAGACCCACTGAAGCAGCTGACAGGGCCATAGCCAGGAGAAATAGGCTAGGGTGGGACTTTTACTTGTAACTGTGTTTTAAGGGAGGAATTAGAGTACTTCATCGACCACTGTCCAAACGATAAAAATGTTTCACATCATCGATGTAAATATGGACAGTGCAGGCAGTGCGGTTGCACTGGGGCCCATGAGGTGGGGGGGCCCACAGAGATGATGGGCCCTTTAACAATGGTTGGAGAATGGGCCCTTATGAGTAATTGCCACCTTGAAAATTTGCCTGTGTTCAAAGAACTCTCGTTAAATTAAAAACAGTGCCTTTGCTGCACATGTACATAGTACATAGCATCTATAGCTAAATGTATATGCTTATTCTATAAGTATAAATCAAAAGTCTATAAATCAGCTATTCTGTAACTAAAGTGAGTTTTAATTGGTGGTATTCTGAACCCAGTTACTGTCTGTAGAAACGATTACTTGAAGGGATTTCTTTATTTATTTTTGCTCTAACACAGTGTACTAACTGAACGTGATGCAAGCGAGTGCCAGTTTGATTGCACTGATTTCTATTAAAATATTCAAAGTGGCTGCGAGTGATGCAGCGCTGCCATTTTGAGTTCAACTTTTGTCATATGCTCTGTTTATATTTATTCCAGGGAGCTGAAAGTTTCTGCTAAGTGACCATTACTAATAGCAAACCATTTGCTGTTGGCTATATTGTGTGTAATGTCCAGTAAAAATCACAATATAAAATGCATGTTTTTTTGTTTAAAATGCAAACGCAGAATGACGGCAAGCACTAGCCCATCTTTTAAGTGGTTATGTCTCTGGCTGAGTGTGCAGCTGATAGGTAGTCTATGTGGTTTGTTTATATGATTTAACAGAAGTGCTTATTTAACTGTCTGGACAGAGTGCCTCTCTTGCGGTAATGCCTCCTACAGACTGTGAGATATTAATAGTTTTATAAGTTTAAGTTTTGAGGGTCACATTATTAAATAAACTAAAGTTTTGTGGGCACTATATACTGCGATGTGTCTGTTTTTGTGTTTGTTAGCTGCTAGGTTGCTCACCTGGCAGCTGCAACTTCGTTGCGATCTCCCTCCATGCTTTGCACTTCTTTACGCTATCATGGTAAGAGCTGGAGGACACATACAGGCAAGGCTTCTGCTTCCACAACATTTAGTACGTTTTGCCTGCATGGCGAGCTGCTATCCATCCATTTGTTTGGGTTAAGCGCCAGTGTGTCATTTCATGCTGCATTTCTGTTGCCTGGTTAGTAGACATAGGTTGTAACAGCAGTCACATAGTGAGATGGTTATCCCAGATTTCTGACACTGTCAGAATTTTATCCTAGGCCTTCTTAGATCGCAAGACTGTGACAGTGGCCATCCTTGAACCTGAACTGTGGATCTACATTGCACAGTGAGAGAGCCACGACCAAAGATATCACCACGTTTCTTTCACGCTGGTCATCTTTCATCTGGCACAGACCAAAATTTCACCGTGTATACCAAGCTCTGGGAGCCAGCGTAAGATTCATATGAGGCATGCACATCCCATAAACATACTTTAAAAGGTGTGTGCAATGCACCTGCCGCATTACAATTGCAGAGGAGATGCACAGCCAGGGCACTGTTGTGTTTTTGGCATGGTAAAAACAACAACAACTTTGAGTTTCTTTGCTTTTGGCGAAAACATCCAAGAGAATGGAGCGTAGAAAATCCAAAAATCACTTTTCAAAAAGTCTTTATACCATAACCATAACTCTAACTATAAACTACACCTCAGGAATGCAAAACCCTTAAATTCTAAAACTGATGGTTATGACCTACATCCTACCACCTCTCCCATCCATTTACAGTAGGACAGCAGAGATGTCAGAAATGCTCACTACACCACTAAAAAAACAAACTGCTCTTCGCCAGGAAGTCTTGCTATTTTAGGGAGGGAAGATGTTGCCACCAGTTTTCTGGGAAGAGAACTGGGTAAAGCAGTTCGTCTTTCACTTTGCAGTCCTACACTGTGTCATGGTGCAATTTAGGTCTGATATGCCCAGATTCATATGAGCTTTGTCTAATAATATGATGTTTATTAGTTGTAATAAAGTTTTAAGTAATGGCCTCTACTCTTGCATTGTATTCTGAGTGCAGGTTGCACGCAGATTGCATACATTCTTCAGACAATCAGTAGGCCTATGTGCTTCATACTGCCTACTAGATAATGGCTAAGTATGCCATTGCCAGCAGACTGTTCACACTTACATAAACAAATGTCCTCTCTGTATCACATGACTGTATTGATCACAAGACTGTATCAACCACATGGCTATATCAATGTTATAGATCTGAGTAAATGATCTATATAAATGTAAATCAACATTACCACTTGCGATCAGTGTAACATTTTCCGGCATTATTTTAAGGCAAATTAAAATTAGAGAGTACTTAGTATGTATATATATTAGCTCCCATATTTTCCTTCTTAACTGCACCTTACTTACCATCATTCAGAATAATTCTATTCGTGTCAACAAACTCCACATATTATGCAGTTAGAACGCAAGGCACACTCAATTTTATATCATAAAGCGTGCGAGTATTATGTTGGTATGTGATTTCAAACACAGCCTGAGTCTCTGAGACTGTAGCAGACGGTTCGAGCACAAGGGCCTTCAGTCAGCGGCTGTAGCAACACAAACTCAGTGAATGCAAATCCCAGCACTGGGGGTGTGGTGCCAGACTGCACAGACTCCCCGAGGGATCAACAAACTTTCTGTTACTGCTGTTACACAGTGAGGCGCTGCCCCCCCGGCTAGCTGAATTTGAGTTGCTACAGCTGAAGGTCTGTCTCCAGAGCTTCAGTCCATTAGGGGGGTGAGGTGGGGGAGCCACAGAGTGCACTAACTAGCTAATTCACATCTCATTTGTGGTCTGATATCAAGAGAAGGATAGAGGATGGGGCAAGGAGGGGCTGACTGAATGTATGCCCTGCACACAGCAATAAAATAGGATTTTGCCCAAAATCAATATGTGGCAGCCAATGGAGATAAATCAATGTATGGGAAACACTGCACTAGCTTAATGAACAGAGACAGCTAAATGTAGCCGTTTAAGTTTACTTCAGGAAGCATATATTTTTTATTCATTCTATGATACATTTTA
Organism: Chaetodon striatus; assembly: GCA_029783705.1. Taxonomy (NCBI): domain Eukaryota; kingdom Metazoa; phylum Chordata; class Actinopteri; order Chaetodontiformes; family Chaetodontidae; genus Chaetodon; species Chaetodon striatus. The sequence goes on from JAPZEB010057301.1 coordinate 3,319, forward strand.
TTTACCAGTTTTCTATGCAGTATATGATGCTGCTGAAAATATAGTCAGAGAGACTGATCGACTTGACATGGATTGTTTTTTTAGTATATGCTTCACGATGCAAAGGCTCTAGAGGTGTATGATTCAACTTTTCCCATGGTCTTGTGTTAAAAAAGTAGGCAAAAAATCTCAATAAATTGTAATACTTAATCGCAATATTGCAAAATTGCAATGCATGTCGAACCCAAAACTCAAGTATCATGATAGTGTGGAAAATAGGACTTAAGCACATCATCCCAGCCCTACTGTATATAAATATGCAGTATATTCATTTGGAACTCTGCATAGCCTAAGCAACAAAAAGCCCTGTGTCCACTTATAATATATTTACATGTAATTAATCTTGACGCTTGGTTCACTGAAAAGAGCCTAGAGTCTATTACCAGTTCATTATTGGTGAAAATTGTTTTTTGTTGATATTGCACAGTTTTTTTTTCTTCAAAGAATCATGCAGCACAGCATGAGTTTGACCTCTACAGACTTTAAGAGAAAATGTGGTGAGCACAGTAAACCAAGTCGGAGCATACATTGCTGTAGTGAACTGCCTCTGCCCTAAAGTAATAGATGTTTGTCAAAAACTGTGTACTGATGTATCAATTCAACCCCGGGTTCCTCAGTGAGGTCTGATCTGTGCATGTCCAATCATGGCATAGAAGAAGCTTTTTTTCCTTAAAAAATATTAGTGACTATAACTGGGGGAAGAGAAGGGACTTCTTTTTCAGCCCAAATGGATGAAGGTGTATTTTTCATTTTCAAGTTCTTCTGATATACGTGACATATTGAATCAGACCTAAACCAGCTCCAAGACCTGAGGCTGGTTGCACAAAACAAGTGGAGATTTTCCTGTAAGTCCTACTTAAGGTTTCTTCAAATAAAATTGGTTGCACAAAAACACCCTTAGGTGTACCCTCCTTAATGTTTCCTTAAATCGTTCACGTGAGTATTTAAGGTTTCTCCTCATCTTGGTCTTATTCTTAAGAAGTACCCAGACTGTGTCACAAAAGACCTAAGCAACCAAATTAGGTTAAACAAAAAAAAAAACTTAAGGAACCTTGGACTCTATCTTAAGTAGACATGACCAAGATTATTGCGATAAATAAGAAAAACTAATGCACCCAGAGAAAGGTGATCTGTAGCTAGGAGAACCCAATGGATACACTTTTGATTTTACACTATAGATTTGACAGAATAATTTTCGTTGCAATTCATTCCTACAGTCGTTTTCTGTTTTCTGGTATTTGGGGATCAAATTTACTTTGCTGCGTGACTGAATTCCACCAGAGGTATAATCTTGGTTTTCTTGTCTTCTTTTCTTCTGCCATTTTTTCACTATCTAACTATAAACCAACTTTCTGAGATAATAAAAGGCATAACAAGAATGAATCCAAACAATCTCCATAAACCTTCGCCGCTGTAAAATCTCTTTACCCAGGAAATGAGTCAATGTTTGTCCTTAACTAAGGAAACTTTTTAAGGGATTCTGTGCAACTGCATAAGTCCCTCAGCTAAGGAGAAATTAAGGCTTAAGTGTTGAAAATTTAAGGTGTTTTGTGCAACTGCTCCCTAAGCTTATGTTTGCTTCTTCATTTCATCCTTCACTGACTGTTAGCTCTCCAGGCTAAATTTGGCAAATGTAAATATAAATTACATGCAAATTACATTTGAAAACCCAAATTGGCCCCCAGTCTAAAGCCTTGATGATTACATATAGCTGGTTAGTTGGCATCTTGCTTCAGATATAGATTCCTATGCAGTTAGCTACAGCAGCTAATCCTGGGGGCTACTCTCTGTGCTTACATTTGGTTGGACTCAAACACAACCAATTGAAGTAACTGATGATAAAATAAATTTAATTATCAAAGCCTCAAAAGGTTCACACTACTTGTTTCACCAGATGTAGTGTTTTCCAAATGCAGTTGGCAGGTGCAAAGTTTGCAATGGATTGATAGAATTTCCCTTTCAGATGTTTATGTGTTAAAACCAAAATGTGACATTTTTGCTGCAGATTGATACACTTCAGATACTTCTCTTGGATGTCTACTTTTTTGCTGCTGTGTTTTCCATCTTTATGACTTTGAATTTATGAGATTTTATAAGTATATGCCACTAGGGTCCTCATAAACCGTGGACTTTTACTATGCACTGCAAAGCTGTATTTTATGTGCATGGATCCCTTGTTATTTTATTGCAGTATATACAGCTTTTTTAAATGCACCACCTGTTCCTGTTAAGAGCAGTAAAGGACTCATTGTATAACACATAACACATAATGCCAGACAGACTTTAATGGATCTAATAACTAGCACCTGCCAAAATCACACATACTTTTTTAGACCACCAGCTGCAATGTTGTGAGAGTGAAACCGCAAGGAAATGTTAGTTCCTGTCAGATGCAACCATGTTAAAGGACAGTTCAGTTTTTAGAAGTGGGGTCATATGGGGTAATTATCAATAGACAGTATATTACTAACAGTTGATGTCAGTCAGCACACCCCAAGTTCAGAGAAGCAGGCTGGAGTCCAGAAGCTAAGCAACGTACTGCTGTGGAGGGGTCAGCAACAAAATGTATTTTAGCCACCTATAAAAAGTCCCACCTAAAAAATCAATAACAGTTTGATTGTATGTTATACTATATTAAGAGTAGTTTAACTGCTTTACCGTAATGTCAGACAGGGTTATCCAGAGAAAAACTGAAGCTTTTATATCACTCTCTTCAAAGCCAACCTTTTTTTGACAAAAACAGTGATTTAACATTGCTGAACACAGGAGCTACTGGTTTGCCACTATCTCGAACAGTTATCTTGTTTGTGTCATTGTGTAACTTTGACATTTAAAAGGGTTATGTCGGATTCACCAATGTAACACAATTACACAAAAAACTAACTGATAGAAACAGTGGTATACGGCATTCGGCGTTCCATGGTGGCTTTGACGAAAGCAAAGAAGGAGAACTGAAGCCATCAACGGCTTGCCCGTCAGAATGGGCTATCTAAAGGAAAGGTAAAGTGGTGAAAATACTCTCAATATAGCATACACTCAAACTTTTGTTGCTGACCCCTCTCCAGCAGTACATAGCTTTTATGTTGGTATCCAGCTTGCTTCTCCAAACGGGTCGTGCCGACTGATATCTATTGTATGTAATATACTGTCTATTGATAAGTGCCAAATTTCAAAAATCCGAACTATCACTTTAAGATATTGCAAACCTAGTGGTGTTTGATGTCTTCAGTTCTGTGTTGATCGCATGCCAGTGTAGGTATGCTTGCTATGAAATGTATCAATTTTAGCATTTAGCACCATTTCAGAAATAATCACCATCTATACTAACACACTTGATTACACATTTCATATAAACACTCTCGCACATTGGGCATGAGCATGCTGATGTAAATTGCAAACAGATTGTCTACTCTGCAGTTGGTGCTTAATAGCAGAAAACACAGAGATTACTTGGCTTGGATCGACAACGAGATGGAACTGAAAACAACACATGAGTCAAAGTAGCAAAACACAGATTAGGAGTCATTGCAAAGCAAATATGGTGACATTTAAGAGCAGTACCAGCCAGAAGTGTAATCCATCACCGAAGGAAGTCAGTTGGAAAGAAGTAAACTAAGGATGAAGGATGAAATCCCAAAAGCATGTAGGCCAAGCTATAATGTCTTGGCTTAACATGTCATGACTTTTAAGATCCAGGAAGTGGGAAAGTGAACGTTATTGTCTGCTTCATTGTTTTCAAAATTCTCCATTTCCACTTGTCTAGACTTTAGTTTGTTTCCAACAAGCAGTCCAGTCCAGTCCAGTTCAGTCCAGTTCAGTTCAGTTCAGTTCAGTACACATAAGAAAGGCTATTTTTCCTTTTTTCATGGTGAAAGATTGTGGATGGTACCAATAGCTCCATTCCGATTTTTCATCACCCCTCTGCTTTCTGGATGACAGCAGCCAGAATTTCCAGCATTTCATCAACTATTCGATGTGACCTATAGTTGATGCTTTTGCCAATCTAAAACACTGTTGGAAAGGTTAACATTCAAAGACGCTTGACAATTAAATGGAGTATATGAATTCTTTATCTAATTTTATGCAAGAAAAATCCAATTCATTGTCAATATAGTGGTCATAAATGGCAAAACAAAACAAAACAAAAGGTAAACATTTACAAAAGAAGCTTACATTGAGCTTCTCAAAATAGGTGCAGCCCAAAAGACTGGCTAGTTGCAGCAAGGCTGGATAGTTGGTGTGGTGGTCTATTTCATGCTTTATTAACCAGTACAGGCATTTGAATGCTGCCACCACAGCCTCGTACTCCAGGACAACTGTGGCCTCAAATGCTGTAAGGACAGTGTTGCCTGAAACGACATGCATCATCAGCATTTAAGAGCCAATAATGTTATTGATCAAATCATAATAAAATAAACAATTTTTACCTGCTGTCAAACTTGATTGGCGCTGACAGGCTACTTTGTGATGCTCAGACGCCATGTGTTTGTCAAGTTTGTCCTTTCTGTAGGACTGGCAGGGAGACTATAAATGGCCAGGTCTGGTTTCCTCTTACAACTGCCTGTTTATGCTGTCTACATATTCGAAAGAACATTCCTAAAACCAAAAAAGAAAACTAAAATAATCCTGTATTCATTCTCCATGTACTGTATTTTATCTATCTATTCATGTATTTATTTATTTATTTATTTATTTATGCATGCATATGTAAATGTATGCATGTATTTACTAACTTACTGACTTACTTACTTACTTACCAAGATCATTCTTGTAAAGCTAGGGGGAGTATTTCCCCTCTGACAGCCAAGCTGGATCAAAACCCGACATTTGGTGGTGACTAGATTGTTGCTGCTTGTCAGGGGCAGGGCATGCATCACTTGGGCTCTTGTCTCTACTTGGACCCGGAGCAGGAGAGCTACTCCGGCTGCTACTCGCAGGAGAGCTAATGTTAGCAACTTCAACACTCCGAGAGCATTTAAAAAACGCAGATATTGTTTTCTGCTTTTCCGTCGGTTGGTGCGACATATTTTCCAGCGTGCACTCTCTGTCCACTGGTGGGCGTGTATTCACCTGTGCTTGAGCGCACCTGTCTGTGTGTGCGCATGCTGTGTGTGTGTGCATTGCGGCGAATCTACGCCGTGCACGATAGAGAGAGCGGAGGGGAATTGTAAATGCTCGTAGAGACAGAAATGACATGCTGTCTTGTAAATAAGATAAATAACATGAGGCTATTTAGTTAGTTTGATAAAAGGACAAGGTATAGACCTGTTCATAGGAAAGGTAACCTTAAATGACTTCTGTTGTGATCTGGCGCTATATAGATTAACATGTAACTTGTTGTTAATGTGGTATCTTTGTAAGGTAAAATGTGTAAATGCAAATGTCACTGTACTCAGAAAACCTTGTAATTAGAAAGAAATGATTGATAGTTTGGATTTTGTTATGTAAAGTGTGTTTTTTTTCTTCCTGGTTGCTCCAGTATCTTAAAGCAGGAGAGGCCGGACCTTGCAGCACTGGCTGACAAAGTGGACCTCCAGGAGTCAACGGGCATTGCATCAGACAGCTCCAGCGACTCTTCATCATCATCATCCTCCAGCTCGTCCGACTCTGACTCTGACGTATGTGCTTAAACACACACAAACATAAACACACACTGAGGTATCCATGTAATTTATGAGGTGTTTGGTTTCAAGATTGCTTACAGTGAGACATGCTCTCATATCATGTAAAGCTGGGTGGACATTTTAGTTTATCTTGTGTGTACAAACACACACACACACACACACACACACACATACACCATGAGACTCAACAATACTAACAATAACACACTGAGATGAAACAACACAGTAATTCCAAACCTTTCCAGTAAAATAGGTATCTCTACATAATTGCATCACCTCTTTAGAGACAAAGTAATCAATGGAGCACACACATCCTCTGATCATAAATCAATCAGAATAGATCAGCCCACTGATCTCCATTGCTATCGCACCTTTAGGATTAAAACCAGGACCATGTTTGGCAGCTTCATTTCTTGTGTAAATACATACAAACATAACATTTTATTAAAGCATGTTTTACAGTTTGAGTTGTGGGCACAAACTCGATACCGCTATTGCTCAATAACTTAGTGGCAATGACTGCCAGGTGACTGTGGTCAGAGGTATTGCCACTCAACCTCATTTCCCCCATGGACACCTGGAAGAGGGAACGATGGCCATCTTTCATTTAATTAGAACTGACAAGCAGTGTTGAGGAGCAGCAATTCAAAAGAGTTAAAAGTCGATGGAAGACACAGTGACTTCTGTTGTGTGACAGATAAAGTTCTGCTGACATTTGAGTCTGAACTAAGATAGCAAAAATCGCACCTTGCAGTGTTCAAGGTGTGAACTTCCCATGGGAATTAACAAGAATTTTGTGGGAATTAATGGAAAATAACAGGAATAAAATGCAACAACAGGGTTATTTGTTTAGATCGTATTTCCCACAGACACAGGGCGCAAAGGTGCCTGTGTGCCCCGTTGTCACTTCTGTCTTTTAGCAAACAACAATATGGCTTAAAGCCTCTGTGTGGTGGGATGTGCCACCAACAGGATAAATAATGCAGAACTAAGTTTTTATAAGCTGCTGAATCAAAAAACTGAGCCTTTAAAAGCCAAAAGTGGACGTTATATTGGGGGTGTAACTTAATACAGCTGAGGCTCTGTGCCTATTATTAAAAAAAGTGTGTTTTCACACTTTAGCCCTCTAAACGGACTCAGAACAGTGAAGAGAATACTCTAAAAAGACTCAGACCTCTCTGAAGCAAGGTTCGCTTCAAGTCTGCGGTGTGGTTCACTTAACCTGTTCACTTTCAATACAAAGAGCTCCAGGTTCGCTTTGCTCTTTGCCACTGTATTTAGCCGTCTAGATCACATGCTATTGCACTGTGAAAAAATAGATGAAACTACATCGGCCTGTAACGCTTGCAAGGACTGTCAAATTTCGTGCCAACTGAATTTAAATAGGGTGGTACAGGAATTTGTTCAACGATATGCCAAAAGATCAGAACATGTATATAGTCTACTCACCTGCAAGCCTGTAAGAAAACGTA
>JAPZEB010057302.1:0-10450 GCA_029783705.1 Chaetodon striatus
GCTTCAATAGAGGGAAGACTCATGTAGGTCTTCACCTCCGCTTTCACCTGTAAATGCATGCACACTTACACACACACACACAGACACACACACCATTAATAGCAATCTATTTGTAGTTCATGAAATATGCATATATTTATGATATACAAAATCACAGCATTTAATAAAGTAACTCCTCCTTCTTCATCCAGAGCTAAGTTATCTGGATATCATTATAATTTTAACTCACCTGCTCTTCTGGAGTGCTGTGCTCTTCTTCAGCTCTCTGCTGCTTTGTTGCGGTGATCTTCTTCAGCAACCCAGTCAGGCCTTGGCTTGTTGTTGCTTTGTCGGGTGGGGTGGTGGTATTTAATTTGGTGACAGTGTCTGTAGGTTGATGTTCCTGTCTCACATTTACAGGTGCCAGTCATAGGGCTTAACTCTTTCTATATATGAAGATCATCTAAAGAGCATACGTGACACTTAATTCATAAGCTTATATGTTATTAGAATATATAGGTATTCAGCTACACGCTGTGTTTCTAAACAAAGTCGATTATGAGAAACCACACCACATGGTGCCAGTGTAACATTAACGTTACATCAAACTAGAGGAAAATGACTGAGCTAATTATCTGTTTAGCTAACGTGACCATAACGTGAAAAACTGATGTTCACACATAACGAACTTTGAGCTAAATTTCAACGTTAGTCTAAGTTATCGGAGTTTGGCGAACAAATCACAATGGTTGTTTTGGAGATGTGAGTGCAAATTGGTGGCGTTGGCCTGCGGGGCAGACACTTATCTCTCTGTCGATCTCTTGACTCAAATCCATTATAATTCCACGCCTCTGACTTCACCTTTTTTTGGGAGGATACAGACACTCCGACTCTGACTACTCAGCCATGACAGTTGAGTGACTTACAAGTTTAGAATTTTAGATTAATTGTTTGCAGAGATGCAGGTTCCCCGTTGTGGTGGCAGTTGAGAATACATGTGCAAACCAGGATTCTACAGCTTTCTGAACTCACTCATATGAGGATACTGGCAATTATCCCAGTTAATGATTATCAGTCAATTAACCTCTCGTGTTTTCAGTGCATTGGACGATAAAATCGTTTTCTTTGGGAATTTTCTGCAAAAAGTCCAGCAAAAAGTACTCTACCCTGTTTGTTAACTCTAAAGGCCCAGGCACACCACACCAAACAGACTTCAGAGAACTAGTGGCCCCCACTGCATCACCTGACATTGCCGTGTTTCTGTCAAATAAGTTGCATATAAACACACGACAAACACTGCAGCCACTGGCCAGCCAGCATGTACATTCTGCATCTGCATGAGAGGAAATAACTCTCCACACCAGCAGACGGCAGTAGTCTGTAATCGTCATTCAAAAATTGTAACCAGACGACTGTATTGATGCTAGTCAGCCAGTTAGCACATTTACAACACAATCCAGTGTTGAAAGAACAGAGCATATTTACTGTGCGCCAGTGAACAGTAACACAAATCATCAGCAAATATTTCTGCTAAAGAACTCAGTGACTGAAGAAAAATAATCTTACATTATGTAACACGTTTGTTTTGACCACACTCCCTCTTGACTTTAGCTCTTTGTTTACTTTCTCCATCTCCGTTTCTCTTCTTGTGAGCTGAGCTAACTGCCAATCAGAGTGATTTCATTCACTGAAGGGCTCTGCCATCTCCAGCATGGATTTAACACAGAGTCAGTCCAAAAAAAAGCCGAGGGGGGCTGACAAAGGCAGGACACACCACACCGACTGGGGCGATAGATGCTCAGTGACGGCCCAATATTGACCAGGATTCAACCATTGGCTTGGTGTGTCAGGGCCTTAAAGTCACGTTTAATTGCAAGACCTGCAAGATTTCAGTTCAGAGTCAGGACTAAGGTTGTTTGTGAATGGAATATGTTAGTGTGTGGCGAGCGGTTTTGGCCAAATTGTTGCTCTCCACACACTGTAGGAACAAGAGTTAGGTGATGTCTACCGAACTACTTTATGACGATGTGAAACTATGGTTAACTAACTACTAACCATGCGCAACCAACTCGCAAACTGCCAACTTTTTGCATTACAGAAACACAATTGTCAGGACTGAGGACTGAGACAAGGACAGAGACAATAAGAACTGAACACCGCAGCGCTCTGTATGTGTGTGCGAGAAGGAGACAGACCAGGAAAACAGAGGAGAAGGTGTAAGGTGGACTTTTGGCATGCAGTGCTTCCGTAGGCCTAAGTATTAATAACTTACTCAGAACTCTGCTTTGTCACTTTTGAGCTGCCTGCCAGAAGTCATGATATTTATATAATGTTACCAGTGGGGGTAGGAAAAAAGAAAAAAAAAAGTACATACATATATTGTTCAGTTATTGATTGTGCCACACCCTCTGAGTGCAAGGTCTTCGCTGGGCACAGATGGAGCAAAAGAACGCTAGGCGCGGTGAAAGGGAAAATTAACAGTTAATTGAGTTTGCTTTCATTTACAAACAGCTCCTCTTCTCATCCATTGATCAGATCTGATCAGCTTTGATTGGATTGACTGATAAGTCATCCACCCCATGACTCAAAACTCAACACAAACTACCGCTGAGGGGAAAAAACAAGAATGCCACCTGTGCTGTGTTCACAGACCCAAAAAAACCTCCAAATTTAGAGAGGGAACACAAACTGATACACAAGCACACACATTCAAGCCTCACAGTCAGCCTCTGCCACACAAAGATTCTAATTCAGTGGGAAATACTGCACGCAGATGTAAGCAGATTTTGATTAGTGATGGTGGCAAATCTTATGGCCGTGACAAACTTGGTACCACTTTTAAAGGTACCACTTCACATTTCTGGCAGGCTGGTGCATAAATCAGAATTGTTACTTTTTAAGCCCACAATGAACCCCATGAGTGCCAAAGCAAACCCATGCTGTGATGGGGCTCAGTGGTCGATGACTGACAGCTATTGGCAATGGACTGTGGCATCATTCCCTGGCCCAACTTCAATGAGAACAGGACTGCTAAATTTATTCGGGATGCACAATATTGGATTTTTTGCTAGATATCTATATGCAGATATAGAACAACTTATTTTGCTGATAACTAACACTGAAATTGATAGATCAACTTTTTTCCCTTTTTTGTGATCATCAAGTCTCTTCCGTAATGGAATTTACATAACATTATGCGTGCATACTCTTATTGTGATGGCCAACCAGCAGATGGAGACATGAAATACAATGCTTTTCAGTGTATGTAATATTCAGTCATTGTGCAAAATAAGAAAAAACATGTTGGCCGATACCGATGAGGTACCAATATTATCAGCATGTTGGCTGTTTTTTGATATTTCATTTAAAGCCGATACATGCTGATATTATTGTGCATCCCTAAAATGTATCACTCTGTGTGGGGTCTCTCACATTTTCAACATCTGAAAGACCTGAAAAATCTTTTAGTGTGGGCCAGTCTTAAAGAAGTACACTGTTTCACTATGTATAGACTTTGGTTGGTTTGCCCACTGAAATACATGTTTTTCCCCAATGCAAATGAGGTTTTTTTAGAGGTCTTTGTGGAAACAGTTACAGATTACCAACACAGGATATGTGCAGTCATTCACCACAAACATATTTTCAGTTTGACAAACATATTTTAGCTTGCTTAGGAATTTTCTACTATCAGTCATCAATTAAGTTGTTCTCTAGGGAAATGACTTACTTCTGTGACCCATGAGAAGGTACACATTTAAAAGAATTTTAGAAAACAAGGTGAGCTTCAAATTATGGTTTAATCACAGCTTGGACTGCAACTGTTATCAGTTAATGTGTTTATTACTTGTACTATTAATTATTAGTCTATTAAATGGCAGAAAATGGTTAAGAGTGTCACACTTCCCAAAGTCCAAGGAGACGTCTATAAATATCTCGTTTAGTCCAACCAACAGTCCAAAATCCAAAGATAAAAACAGAGGAAAGCAGCAAATTTTCACATTTAAAAACTTGGCATTCTGCATAGGTTTTGACCAGGCTTTAAAACTGAAAAAGTTTGGTACTTAATACCTGCAGTAACGACTGCTTTGACAGTGCTTTTCCTCCTGTCACATTAATTCTTTTGAACTCTTTTGTATACAGTTGTCATACTGTGGCCCTGCAAAGAGCATAGTTGCTCTTTCAGTGCTGTCAGCTTTTACAGCAGAGCTCTATTCAGTTTGCATTTTGTTGTTTTCAGCAGCTGATATTTAGCATTTAAGCATCTCTGACGGTTGAGCTGCTAATTGTCAGTACAAGGGTCTAATCAATGTCTTCACAACTGATTAATCTGTTAAAAAACCATATTAGCCAAGCTAAAATAAAGAAGATGTTAAATTCCATGGAATGATATGGCTTCTGCTTAGTCCTTTCCTGTATACCTTTTGATGGGAGACATTTTTACTTGTAATGCATTTTTACTTGTAATTCTTCTATAAGAGACAGACCTTGACTTTGTCAAGATAATGATAGATGATCTTGTGTCCTTAAAAAAATCTGGAAGACAGCTAAAAACATTAAGTTGTTGTTTTTTTGCAACAGTAAGCTTGTTTGTTGAGGTGATAGACTGTAGACTGGGTTATAAACTGGATTGGTTGATTTTGGAAATACTGCAGTGATTAGGTCATTGCTGTGACCTTCAGTGTGTACTGGCATGGTATGCAGCTCACTGTCAAATCAGAGTAAAGATCAGCAGCTCAAAGTGTGGTGATATTTCAGATTTTTATGCCTCTGTGTCAGTGATAGCTGTGGCCAGAAGCATTATGTGTTTGAGTTGTCCATATGTCCATCCGTCCGTCTGTTCTTTTCACATTAAGGCAATATCTTAAGAACATCTTTAGGGAATTTCTTCAATTTTGGTACATACCAAAATTATGAACCCAATTTTAAACTGATAAGATTTGATGGTGAGAGGTCAAAGGTTACTGTGACCTTGCATCTGTCCCATCCCTGTGAACACAATATATCAAAAAAGCTTTTAGGGAATTTCTTCAAATTGGCACAGACATGCATTTGCACGCGTGGATGAACTGATTAGACATTGGTGGTGGAAGGTCAAAGGTCATGGTCACTGTGACACACAAAACATGCTTGTGGCTATAACTATATAACTTAGGAGAGAATGTGTGTGTAGTAAGATAAAATTATGCTTATTTTTTTTAATTGAAAAGGTAAAAGGTCAACTGATTATGTTCATAATAAGACTGCAAAGTTTAATTGTGGATATTGGGTCCCCATCACAAGGCAAAACTGCTACACAGCTTTCAGGCAGGTTGTCTGTTGGTCTTATTTGGGTACCAACCACAAAGTCTTAGTCTTATAGTATAAAAACATTTTATACCTGCAGCAGCCTAAGACTTATAAAAAGCATGTTCCATTTAAAAAACAAACTATTGATGTATTTTATTCATGAATTTCAGTTCAGACAATAAGGCATGTTCTGCAGTACAAATATAATACTTCCTCACCACCAAATTGAAAACACAGCTTAAAATATGTATGCGGATGTACCAATGGCTAAAATAAAAATTAAAAAAGTACAACTGACCCATTTAAAACTAGAAAGCACTACTTTGGCTGTGCAGTACTCAATGTGGTTCACCATGCGCTGCCACTTGGTGTGCAGAGATTTGTGTGTACATACTGTCGTCAGTTCTTGTGTGTCTTTACCTGGCAATTTGTGTGTGATGAAGCCTGGCACTTGCATGTGTTGCTCCATAAGAAGTGCTGTGCTGCTCTTTAGTCCCTCCACCTAACACCAGGTGCTGCTTGGGACCTCTGAACTCTGTAAAAAAAAATATTGATCAGTCATACCACCAGTTGTGTTACATCCAATGAAAGCACAACTTATTTCTGTGCCATCTCTAGGAAAAAACATTGACCTGCAAGCTCCTCTTTAAACTGCGCTGCACCAGGAAGAAAGAACGCTGCCCACTACAAGTGATGTACTAAGTTCAATTCAGCTATATTCGCCTTCCTCCCACCATGTGTTCTCCTCCTCCATCTCTGTCCATACTTCTCTGCTATCATGAAGATTTAGAATCTGGAGCAGTGGATATCCACTGACAGACCTGACACCGTTGGTGCAGACTCAGAATGATGAGAGAGGAAGAGTTAGAGCTGAATATGTGGTTAGCCCATTGATTTGTGGATCAAATATTTTATTATTGAAAATACACAGGCCCAACCTTTATCTGCCGTAAGTAATTTGCTGCTATTGGTGAATTTATTGTAGAATAAACTGTATTGTAATACTGATCATTTACAGTTATTTTTAAAGTGATTATAATCATACAGTTGGATGAGGATCCTCTGTCTGCATGCTTTATTCATGTTAGGGCCTTAGTGACATTTAGTTTGAGGTAGAAAGGTTGTGTATGTATGCTTTACCATTTAATGTTTCATTTAAAATGAGTGTATGTTTAAATTGAACAACAACGAAGTTGATCATATTAGTGCAGGGCTACCCAGGGCTCTACATCTGTCTCACGGACAGTATTGTAAACCTACACACTTAAAAAAACAGCACCTGGAAGAAGTTCTGCTATAATATCAATATTTAAGAAAAAGAAGACATGAAATACAAGAGGCCTTTCACTTTAGTTTAGCTCTCTATTGACTCAGTGAGTTTTAGCACTGCATTTCAAAACACTACATATATTTTTTTTTGTGATGTAAATGTCGGTTCTTTGAGTCCACTAAAATAAAATTTGAGTTCTATAAATGCACTGCAAGAAATCATACCAAAAAAAGTATAAAATACATTGACCTAGGCAAAAACAGTGATTTACATATGGCCATAAATTAGGGCTGTCACTTTTTATTCGAGTTTCGGACATTCGTTTGAACATGAGGTGAAAAGTTCATGTTTGCGCTGTAATTACCTGTTCGAAATGTCGGCTGCAGTCTATAGGTGCATCAGACAATTTGATGTAGTTTGCCTTGTGATCCAACAGAGGGCATGCTAAGAATTCGCTGTCATGTTGACCTATTGCATGCCTTACTGACCTATCACTAAATGAAGCTAATGTTAATGTGTTGTTTTGCTACAAAATTGGGGGACAATAGCGAGCAAGGCCATCCTGAGGGGACAATCACGACACCAAAACATCTGAGAAGAAATGCAAGCAAGTCCAGTTGCCTACGATATAGCACTTATGGTTACCATGACCTGGATGACTGAGAACCCTCACTGACATCCAAGGTGTTGATCATTTTCCGAAATCCATCATGTTGTACAGTGTTTATGGGGGCCATATCTTTGGCTAGGTGGTAAGTGATCATGTCTGTTATCTCCGTGTGCCTACTGGAGTTTGATGGGTATGGCGTTGCATTGTACATTGTCTCTGTTAAAGACGTCTGTGTTGTTGGGCGACAGGAACTTTCCTGTTTCTTGCCTTGCATGGCTTCATCATATTTCACTTCATGGTGACATTTAAGGTGATTGTAAAGATTTGCAATGGATTTCAGACTGATTTTCATTGTCTTGCCTAAATCCAAAATATTTCCACACCACCAAATGTGAGCTTTTTTCCGGAATGAGTTTGCCTCGTGTGGTTGGGTGATTCTCCTCACTACCATCTGGGTTTTCATCAATGTTCATTTTGTATTTAGTTCTCCTTACCACAAACTTTCCTCCATATCTACACTCCTAAAACTTTTCTCTCGCACTCACTCGCTGCTGCAGCTAGCCTGCTAGCAGTGTTGCCAGATCTTGGGAGAGACACAAGCCCAGCTAACAAGCACGGCTAATAAGCGGACCTGGCAACCCTGCCTACAGTTACCTCCTCTGGCTTCTACATGAAATCACGTGATGTGGAGCCGCTTTGTCATAGGATGAGGTACAATGCAACGCAGTGCAGCGCTTGGGGGTGCTTGAGACAATTACTTTGCTGTCTATGACAACTAACAGTTTGTTTGCAATGTGGCTCGTGAAATAATGCTGAAAAAACGTTGTCATTTAGAAAATGGATTGCATGCATGTGTGAATTGAGATCACAATGTTCTTACGATTTATCGTGCACCTTTTATTTTAGTTTCTGTTGGCTTTGCTGACAGAGAGCAGGCCTGCTGCATTCACAGGGGGAACCATGTCCACTACTGTATCGACTGGTTCCTTTGCTGCTCTCCACTGCTGCAACCCAGGTCAGGGGAGAGAGCTAACCTTAGCTAGCTTGCAGTGCTGCTCATTTGGCGATTACAGCTGTTAATGCTGTTCTGGTGGTGGAACATTTTGCCCACTCTGTGGTCTCCCCCCAGCTTGTTCCGATGAGCTGCATCTTCTTTTTGAACCATAAAAAGAGCCCCTTTTCCACCACAGGAACTTTTTTCATTTACCCAGGTAATTGAAAAGCCTCCAAGTGTTTCCACTGAAATTACCCGAGTAAAGAAAGTTTCCCCTACCCCCAAATTCCCCTGAAAAAAGTACCTAGTAGGGGGGTAGGACTTTGCAGATTACCCGGCACTTTGAGGGGCGGGGTTGTGTGCTGAAGAATGCTGGTGGAACACACACACAGCATTCCGCACTTCCGTGTCAGTGTGGCTGCAAACTTTCTACAAATAAACATTTCTACCGTGGTATTTGCGCTAACGGTATCGGTTCTTTTAACGGCACTTAAACACATTTTGGTTTAAATTATGATCACCCTGCAGCACGCTACGGTAAGCAGTGAGCAGCCGAGTGGCGGTCGCAGCGGAAACAAACTCAAAAATGACTCGAGCTGACGGCAGCTACACTCGATACTGTAAGTGGAATTAAACTTTAGCGAGTGAGAAGCCAATAATTTATCAATACATGTGTTCAGCAAGAATGACCATGTATACATGTAGACAACGATATTCACTATGCTCCGCCCACAGTTCTCATCCACCGACACTGACGTTATGTCTTACACACTGATTTAGACAGCACGCTAGTTCAGCTAACAGTGAATTGTTACTAATAAGCTCAAATGACAGCTGTCTGTATGTAGACTAACATAGTTTGACTCTTATCTTAAAATACTTTTAAACTTAGCTGCTGGCTGAGACAAACAGCGCCTCCTCTCTCTACCAGCACTAATGTTATGTTACCAGCCAACAAGCTGGCGGAGGACACATGCTGAATCATCAACGTCATCAGCCTGATTTGAATACATTTCCTGGAACTTTGAGGTGCGGTGGAAACACAAACCACACAGATTACCAGGAACTCTTTTACCAGGGTAAATAAGTTCCTGGTAATAAAAGTTCCTGGGAATGTTGGTGGAAAAGGGGCTAAGGTCTCAGTTTTCTGGGACCAGCACTAATTTTCCTACGTTTTGATGCATAAATTGTATATGTAGATTGAAAATTGTGGCAGTGACAGCAATTTGTTCATACATTTTTTAGAAGATCTTACAGCTCCTCACTCTAGCTGTGATGTCACCACTCTAGTTGTCTTCTATAGACACCCATTATAAAATCTGAAATGACTGAAAAACATTATGAAATGTAAACTGTAATTTCTTAAAAACCATACTAGATATCAAAATGCCCATTTGGTCCAATAAAGTTGAGAGTTTCTTGAGCCGTTTTAATTTTGGATCATTTTTCTATGACAAATATGGAGATTTGGTACGTCAGAGAGGAGTGATGTTTTGTTGTATTTTTTATCTATGTGTTGGCAGCGCTGCAGGACAAGTTTTGCAGCGCTGTCAACACATAGATAAAAAATAATTTTTATGGAAGATAAATAGCTTTTACCTCCTTTTGCACACCAGGCACCTCTAATGAAGTGATGACATTTTATGTCCAAAAGGTAAAAAGGCCAGCTTCACTGTGACATCATAGTGTTCTGCATAAAACACTTTTCTGGCCATGGCTGCACAGCCTCCACCAGTCACATGGAGACATGACTCGCATCACTGACGAGAGTTAAAGTGAGGAGGGTCATGTTAAATGGAGCAAGAAGGAGCTTGATCCATTGGTACAGCTCCAGAGAAAGAAGTTCACTATTGGTGTGCAAGTGTGTCTTATTGTATTCATTTTAACATATATTTTCATGGTGTTTTTTTCTCGACCGCAACAGCTGGTCCAGCGCTGTAGCACTATTAGCACTAGAGCTAAAGTCTGTCTGTGATTGAGTGAATGCTGCATCCTCCTGTTACAAATTAAAAGCCTTTATTTCAACGTAATAGCCCCCTGATGTTCCATACACAGTCCAGCCATACATCTGGTTTTTTTTGTTTATGTTTAATGAATTATTTAGGAAGTATTTTGAGTATTTTGAAAACACAAAATGACTGCACTCTAACAAGTATCTTGTTTCAAATTACAATATGATTTTCTTACCAATTACAAAATACTCAAAAATAATTAAAATATAGATTATGTAATACATGTGATATCTGGCGATTAATGAGCTGTCTGCTTTTTCCTGTTCCAAACTATCCTTATAATATCGGCCTTTACAAAT
>JAPZEB010057303.1:0-10448 GCA_029783705.1 Chaetodon striatus
TCACACCTACGGACAATTTAGAGTCACCAATTAACCTGCATGTCTTTGGACTGTGGGAGGAAGCCGGAGTACCCAGACAAAACCCACGCTGACACAGGGAGAACATGCAAACTCCACACAGAGGGGCTCCCCCACCCTGGGGTGACAATGCTAACACTGCAACACCATGCCACCATTTATAAACGTGATATTCTCCGTTGTCTTACCTCACTTTCATCCTCAAACTCCTTTGTAGCCAACTCCAGTATCCCCAACTTTCTCTTTTCTTTCTTCTTCTCTCCTTCCTGTGGCGCCGAGTTAGATTCTACGTCTGCAAAACAGTGGGGGTAAAAAGATAAGAGGAGAGGAGATCATCCACTCTGCCTGAGTGAACATTTTACTCAAATCTCTCTATTATAAAAGTTTGTAAAATATATTAAGATGCTATCTGTGTCAGGGAAGCACTGATCTGTTACTGATACCAGGCCGATACGGACTCAAAAAGCAGGTATCAGTGATAAAGGGGCCGCTCTGTTTAATCCAATTCCATGTTTATGTCTGATTACACTTGAACTGTAAATTCTGAAGATATTTTGCGAAGTTCCTGATGCACGACCGATTATTCTAATAATAAATAATAATACAGTAAGTTTATATCTATGTATTTATTCATCCAAAGCTCACATATTGGAATAGGGGCTGACGAAGTCAGATCAGTGCATCCCTAGTCTCTGTGTTTTGTGTCCCACTCTTATGGAGGTATAACAAACCTGTTTGTGCCGTTTCAGAGACGGCAGCATGTCCACTCTCCTCCTGTTGACTCTCTGTAGCTGCTGCGACACTCTTTCCTCTCACTCTCTTAGCAGGCGGCTGCTCTGCTGTGTCGTTTTGAGGAGCCGACTTCACAGCTGATTTTGTTTTCTTCAGAGGCTGGGGAGATGATGACGGTTGTCCCGGAGAATTTGCTGATGATCTGAGTTTTTTGCCGTAAGGTTCCTCCAGCACCAGCTGCCTGCGTGTTAGTCGACGCTGCGGCTGTTCAGGCTTGGGGGAGGCCTTCTGCTTCTCTTTGGGCTTTTCCTGAGAGGAGGTGTCGGACGGGGACTCGGGCTGAGCTGGAGGAGAGTCCTCTGGCACACTGTCTTTTTGTGGAGTGATGATTGTTTGTGGTTCATGTGTTTCTGCGCCCTCAGCTGGAACGGGCTGAGCATCTGTGTGTGGGTCCAAACACGTTCCCTCAGGCTTGGGGGAGCTGGATGTTTCAGCTTCTGCAGTCTCTGCTTGTGCACTTTCAGCTGGTTGTTCGTCTTTCTGTGGGTCCACATGTTCCACTTCGTCTTCAGGAGAGACAGATGTTTGAGCTTCTACAGTCTCTGGTTGTGTGATTTCAGCTGGTATCGACTGAACATCTATCTGTGGAGACACCAGATCTGTTCACTACTCCTCGTTTGAATAAATTACATCACAAATAAACTTAGTATTCAGCACCATGACTGTGCTGTTTGTGAAGAGCAATGAGATTTGATTTATTACCTGTGTTAGGTCTGATTCCACTGAATTTGTCGGAGGAGCTTCTGCAGTTGTTGAATCTACCAGAGGAGCTTCAGCTGCTGCTGGATGTGTCGGAGGAAAAGCAGCAGCATCTTCTGCACTCGAGGGCTTTTCAACATCTGTCTCTTGGTTTCCTTCTACCTGGGAGCAGACAGAGGAGACACTTCAGGCTTCATGTCTTTAAATGATAAATGAGAAGTCAGGAAGTATTTCTCTTTGATCTCTTTTCACCCCACAATCTGTTTATTGAATCTTTTTCAATGGAACAGATAGAAAACATAATAAAATTTGGTCAATCCAACGATAAAACAATAGTAAGTAAAACAGGGACAATACAAAACTAAGACAGGAATAAGACCAAGACAAAGAACAAAAATAGTAATAAAACTGAAATATAAAAATGTCTAAATGTGTGTATAATGATAGAAATAATATGTTGTTGTTAGTCTGACAACTGCCTGTGTTTAATGTCCCTAAAATACATGATCAATCATTTAGAAATATCTGGAAAGACCTCATATATACTTGAGAAAAGGGGGGTCCCACATGATGCAAAATTTCCTCAGCGAGCTCCTTATCATGCAACAAAATGAAAGACTTTCCTTATCCATAGAGTGTGTGAAGAAGGTACTGGAGACTTCCACTTGAGTAATACCAAGCATCTGGCTAGCAGGCTGACAAACGCTGCAGAGGCTGACTCAAGGGCACAGAGTGGTGCTGTAATTGCATTAGGTTCAGCAGCTTCGACAGTGATCTCATCGATATGTTTGGAAAAGACCAGAACATGCCAGGGCAAGTTGGGTTCACATCTGTATAGATCCTAAACAGACGAACCCTCGTGAGAAGTCTGGAAGGATTTGAAAGCCGAACTTGTACTCTGATAGACAGTATGTGAATAAAGTCTGTTTCATTGGACTGTTTAGTCTCCGTGATTATCCCGGTACTGCACATGTAAAATTAAAGTCATGTTTGTTAATGTATTGAAACCCTGTGTCCTTTGAATTAAATGTATGAAAGCACAGGATGGATTAATATATAATTTAAAGCTATTCAGACAAGTATATGTATTAAATATTGCTATTTATTTATATAAAAAAGAAAAACATAATTTGCTATGAATTCTAGAGGAGTTGTGATTGATTTATTATTTTGTATTTGGCTTTTCTTCCATAATTTAGTGAGATGAGTGGTTTAATGTGTTCTGTTTCTGAGGCTATTGTGTGTATGGGTATGTATGATTGTATATTTGTAGACCCCACAAAGAAAAGCCAATTCTTAAACTGGTGCTGACGAGGATCCTTATAAAGATAAAGATATACAGTGTACACAATTTATTTATTTATATATATTTTTATATTTGGTTCCACCCAGTGGTCGTATCAGAAAATACACCCTCCCCTGCAGCCTCTGTGACATCAGCCAACATCAGGAAAAGATTTATCGCCAGCTCAGTTTTACTTAAAAGGAATCTGCCTTGGTGACTGGTGTATACAATAAACATATATAAGAATAAAAATAAAGCAAAGTAATACAAAAGTCAAGAACATAATACAGAATAGGAAAAATACAATGGATATAGAAAGGTCATGTAAAAAATATAACAAATATGTACAATATAAGTGTTGTAGACTGAGAGAGCTATACAGTTTTGTGCAGGATGTGCACAAATATTCATTAGGGGATGTCACAGTGTGAATATCTGCGTTATTAACATATAAAGAAAAATAATAAAGATAATACTAAGGTAATAAGGCCAGCTGCAGATGAGAGAAAATTGTATGTTATTTTAAATGACAGTCCTTTTTCATAACTCATGAAGCAGCTGTCGTAGGGAGGCGTCACTGGACGAGTGACAAGTGTTTGTTTGCGTGTGTGAATGTATGAGCATGTGGATGCTAGCGTGTATGGGTCAATGTTGCAATATTGCACTTGTTTTTTACCGTACACAGAAATTTTGCCCTCATTTGAAATACAGAGACAAAACTAGATGACCTGGAGAAGGTGGTGTTTCTGTTTCCCTGGTATTATTATTGGACATACAGACTGCTGGCTGTGAGAACTGTATTACATTGAAAGATGTCTCCTGCAGGGGGTTGGCTCCATGAATGCTTTACATTTATTACAGGACTGCTGTATTGACCTGGATTTGACTGGTGTGTAGTTGCACTGTAACCTGAACGTCTTGTGTCAGTTATGAATGAAACATGTGATACAAACAAACATGACAAAACACCTGAATTACCTTGATCTCTTCCTCTGCTGCTGCCTTGGTGTCTTCCTCTGTCGTTTCCACCTCCACGACCTCTGACTGTCTCCTTGCCAGTCGTACTCTGTAACGGTATTTCATCGACTGCCAGCTGTGACTCGTCACCTGCTGTTTCTCCATCTCCTGCCAGAGCCGGTTCCCCCCAGTCTCTTTGGGATACTTGCTAACGTAACTTAAAATGGCAGCGTCGTCTTCAGAGGTGTAGGGAACCCTGCCTGATTGTAATGAAAGGATGACAGCGCGTATATATCAATACATTAAAAACACATAAACACATTAACATCAATTCCCAATTTGATACTAACTGTTAAACTAATACAAAACCAGTTTTGTTTTTATGATTAAATTCTCATCATTAACAGAAAGTTTAGCTCGGTCTTTCCATCATACCTCCTAAGAGTCCAGGAGACGGCTCTTTGGTTTTGTTGAGTCGAGCCGACTGTCTCGGAACCGTAACAGGATTTAACCTGTAGTCCTCAAAATTCAGCTGCTCGTCCTTCTCAATACAGTCGTAAATGTACTGCGTGTACACGTACCTGAGGAGACAACAGACAGCAGCTTTATTTCTGTGCTTTCAATATATTTTCTCAAATTTAGTTACAAAGCAACAACTCATGCTAAATTAAAATTATCTAGCTGATCGTATGCATACAGTAACATGACAATTCCTCAGCTCACTGCGCTATGACTCAACAGTGCTCTGCCATTAGAGAGAAGGAATAAAACCTAATATAATTAGCCATGTTAATATATAAAACATTTTTCCAGTAATGGTATTAGAGCTCCCTCTCACAGAGCAAAATGTTATTATGTTGTTAAATTGTCTGGACATACATTATTTCCACTGAGCCTTAGAAGGCTGGCAGTGCCCAAACAACAGATATCCTTTATGTTGGGACACTGTGGTGATGATAAATTACTAAATGTACCATATCTTTACATTAATACTTACACTCCTTCAACCCAGTGCGTGATGACACACACTTTAGCTCATTATGTGTAACACTGAGATGTAACTTATTTCATTATATGTATAATAATCCAGCTGTATATGTGAATGCTGAGTGGACTGAATGTCAAAATCACCAAAACAACAAACAACAGTCTTGCATGGTAACCAAATAGGTTCTCTCCTGACATGAACACTTTCTATTAGCGTCCCAGTCCAGCAGCACGCACCGGTGAGCCGCAGTTTCAGGAACAGAGGCTCTTTCCTCTGGGTCCATCAGCAGGATCGCCCCTGGCTGCTGTACGTTGGACAACATCCCTCCTCCAGACATGATGAGTGGCTGGAGCTTGCGTTTAACGGGACCCGGCCGCAAGAAGAAAGACATGGGTTCACCGTCCACGGTCATGAACAGCACTGGGGAGATGTCAGATTTGATCGCATTCTGCTGTTTGGACGGCATCGTCGAAATGTCTCACCTGCTGGAAGAGGGGGAATTAGAGAGAGGATGACACTTGATACATGTCAAATACTAAAGGTGGTGTTTGTTTTTCTTTTTAGTGTGTATGTGTGGTATACTGTTGTTTTATGACATTTTAAAAATGGATGCAAGGTTGTATGTAAGTGTATAATTGTAAATGTGCATGTATGTATATACATATATGTATAATTTTATATTTTTAGGATGTACAAACATGTATATATGCATTTTTTTTTTAATCAATGTGAAAAAAACATCAGAGAATGTAAATCACCTAAGACGTACAGTAAATAATAGATAGACAGATAGATAGAAGAGCAACAGAGCAACATACAGACAGATAGGGAGATGCTTTATTAATCCTGAGGGAAATTTAGGACTTTTAGGCCTTTTTTTTTTTTTTTTTAGAAATTTAGAAAACTTGCATATAACATAATGTCTTAATAAACCCATCTCATGCTTTATCTCTTGTAGTTTTCTGTCAACTACACAGCTGGAACTGAAACAACCAGGCTGGCTGGTTAATCATTAAAAAGGAAATTAATCACCAACTTATCTGATAATTGATTAGGTATTGTTTCATGTAACAATGACAAACATTGTGGTTCCATTTTAATGTGATATTCTTGTCTTTCCTTGATCTACAATTTAGTACTTTTTTTACAGACACAATTTATAGATGAATAATAATACTACTACTAATGATAATACAGTAAACAGTGAGCCATCTCAGTGCTTCAAAAAGCAGCATATCCCCCAGTTGCAGCCTTTTATTAACTAGATACAGCTCAAAGTGGCTGTTAATGCAACATCACTGCAGTAAACCCTACATCCTTGAAAGTTATGATATTCAG
Organism: Chaetodon striatus; assembly: GCA_029783705.1. Taxonomy (NCBI): domain Eukaryota; kingdom Metazoa; phylum Chordata; class Actinopteri; order Chaetodontiformes; family Chaetodontidae; genus Chaetodon; species Chaetodon striatus. Next base: position 6,078 of record JAPZEB010057303.1, read on the forward strand.
TTTTTGTTAAAGTGTTTTAATCTTATCATTTGGGGAGATGTCGTTTGTGATGCTCTTTTTATTTTACTGTATTATTCTGAGAAGTGTTTGTACTATTGTCCAAACCATCTATATCAATGAGTGTATCTATGTTCCCAGGGTCCTATGCTCCCCATCACAACATCCTCTTAATATGACTCATTGAGGAGCCCTTCTAAAGGGTTTCATGTCTCAGCAATGTCTTTAACACCATCAAATGTTCAATGAAAGTGTCCCTGGGTCACTGTCAAAATCACCCTACAATATGTAATAGCCTACCTATGTTACACTTGAAACCTACACTATAAAATTTGTGGACAGTTTTCTTGACTTTATATTTTGGTATCTTCACAGTGGTTGAACTGATTTTTACTGTTCAAACTGTATTTGAAACGTCAATCTCATTTAGTCCTTTTGCTAAAGACACTAGCTGCAAAGCTAGCCCTGACCAATCTCTGATAATGTTAGTCCATACAGAGACACAGGGCCCTGGACACACACGGGTGACCCCTGTGTTACACATGAACGAGTGAACAGCTTTGGCAGGTAGTGGCACTTAACTGACTTATGACAAACTAATAACCCAGTAACAGCAGTTAACGTTTTGGGAAACACTGTCAACGCGTTTGAGAGCAACATACCCGCAACAAACCGATTTATAATGACACTATCAGACTCAAGAAGAGGTAAACTGCGACCTTTAGTCGGGTTTTCATCAGCAGCCCTCTCATAAACAGCTGGGCAGAGGATTCCGTTGATGCTAAGTGTTGTTAGCATGTTTAGCTTTCAGTGTCACCTGTTTAGTGTCGGGGTTTGAAGGGAGATGCTGCACACTTAGCTGATGTAACAATCAGACAAAACTCTGCTTAGATTAGACAATTAACTTAAAACTTACCATGTAACGTTAGTTTGTTTACTTCCTCGACGAGGATTCCCGCCGCAACAAAAACCAAAACACATCCTACTTCCGGGTTTCCTTCTTCCTCGACGGATTGCATCCGGTTAGTGTCACAATGCCGCCCCCTACTGTCTGTATCTCTACAGGCTGTATTTTAATTCCATCAACAACTGCAGACACAGTATTCTTCCTACATTTGTTTACAATCATTTACACTACTTGTACTTATATTTTTCTTTTATTGCATTACATGTTTGTTACCTTGTCTTGTGTCTTGCTCTGTATGAGTTTTTGTATCTTGTCTGCACCTCGTGTTCACTGGTTTATTCTAATGTCATTCCTCTATGTCCTGCACTGTATATAGATTAATGACAACAAAATCTGATCATCTCTTATCCCTTAAACCCACTTTGTGTTTGTTTAACCCTGTCTCATGACGATATGGAAACACAAGCAACCATTTCACAGTGACTCTAAATAAATCTGAAGTAGGGCTGCATGGAAAGTTAAGTTGAAAAAGATGCATGTATCCAGAATTCTTTAACTGAAACATACTCTCCCATTTATTTATTGAACGAATGTGAGTTAGAGTTTAAAAAGATATAAAGGAATCACTTTAAGTAAAAGTCCACACTCCAACAAAAGGGCCCTTTTCCATAGCACACATTTTGACTTGTCACTGTAGGACTAATACTCTGTTACCAGTGACATTAATGGTGGCCATGGCAATGAGCTGGTGTGCACAGTACCTGGACAGCAACTCATCATTCATTCCATTTAATTAATTACTTTATTTATTGTAGCTGTGCTTTTTCATGTTACATGTCAGAGTGTCTCCTTTTAAAAAGGTCTCTTATTTCAAACTATATATCTGACATGCCTAATATCTTATTACCTATTAGTTGTTCCTCTGCCTTCACGAAGCTGCAGAACTTTCACATACTTGAACATTTTTGTGTGTGTGTGTTATCCTTGAAATACATAGATGTGTTTTCTTTGATGCGTCTCTCCTAGTGTCAAATAAAGTTGTTTAAACTACAGTGTAAAGGGATGAAATAGGATGACCTCCCTCTTTTAGAGAAGCATAGGTCAGATTAATTATTAAAAGACGGCTCAAAACTGAAAATATTTGATTGTGTTTACACGCTCAGAATACAGTGTGTACTGTAATGGAGGGAAGAAAATCGAACCTGAGTTCCAGGCGGTGTAAATGATGTGGAGGGTCAGGACCACACACAGTCGGAGCACTGCGAGGACAGTAGACCAACAACCCAACTGAAGTGTGAGAAAAATGATATCTCCAGAATCAAACACATAAACAGTGACGGTCCAGAGGGAGAGATTACTGCCGATCAGTTGATTGTTCCTCAGAGGCGAATGTGTGTGAAAGGCATGATGGATAACTGCTGCACTGATTTCAGCTCCTCATTATGAGAGCGGTCACAGAACATTAAACCTGATGTGTTTCTCTATTAGCAGGGAATCAGCCAAATATGTAGCACTGAGTCAATGACATGCACGCACAGTTTTGCAACGTAGCAAGTGAAATTTGACAACGTTATGCATATAAATCTGCATTTGACCACATACTTTAAGTATTCAAAACTCACATGACACATGAATGTCCATCTGTTTTCTAATACAAACAGAAGACTTTGGATACTCTGAAGTTACTTTACCTCTTCCTTCTCGTCTACAAACAGAGTTTGGTTAACAGGTTACTTGTAAACTGGATTACATCATCAGATTGCAAACGATAAGTAACTATAATCAGCCCAGATTACATTTGAAAAAACATGTAATTAGATTATAGTTACATAGTAAAGGTTTATGTCTTTAAAATATGGCACGATAACCAATGCTCCATTAACTCATGAAAAACCTGTCTGACATTCAGGCTCTCTTAGACAGAAGAAGAGCTTCACTGTGTGGCAGCATTAATAAAGTTTATTTAATTTGACCTAAATATTCTAAATGCATTTATTTGCATTGTTCAGATGTTTGAATAAAGAAAACAATATTTGTGGAGCTCGATTTTTTGTGGTTGTGTCCATTATTTAAGTAACGGTGCCACATTTTTAATGTTTTATTTTAAAGTGTTCCAGAAATATTCAGATAAAATTCCTTTTGTTTTGTAATGTAATTTTAATGTAGTCTGTGTGGTTAAAGTGACAACATTTCAAAGTCATCTGACCCAAAACAAACAGCACTGATTGATGGGGATGATCTCAACCAAAACATTTATTCTTAAAGACTGGCAAGTCTTCAAGAATGAGTCTAAAAGAATAACTCTAAACTTTATTGCACATATTTATTTACATGGAGAAAAAAAGCTACAGTTTTAATGACTTAAACATTTTGGGCACTTCTTCTGCAGCTGACACAAATTGAACGTTACTAATTTAAGTTTCCTTGAGGATACTTTGTGATCAAGGAACTATACGTACATGTACAGTGTTGTAAATGATGACCCCAACACTTGCTCTACGTTTTCTCTTTCAAATGTCCAGTGTGTAGGATTTAGGGGGACATACTGGCTTAATGAAATATAATATAAAAGGTGTGTTTTCTTTAGTGTAAAATCCTATTAGTGTATAACTCCTGTTTTAAAGTTGCTGCACTGGCTGCCTGTAAGATTAAGAATTGATTTTAAGATTCTCTTGTTGGTTTTTAAATCACTGAATGGCGTGGCACTAGACATGCTTCTTAGATATGCACCTAGTAGGTCCCTCAGATCCTCAACTGTCCACATGCTGGTCGTCCCAAGGACTTAAACAAAAATCCATAGGGAATCAGCGTTAAGCCTCTGCGGCCCAAGTCTATGGATCAGTCTACCTGAGCGTCTGAGGAACTCCACCTCAGTGGATATTTTTAAAAGAAACCTTCAGACATACCTTTTTAGCTTGGCTTTTACTTAATGTTGCCTCATCTTTTTGTATTTATTAGTGTCCCAGCTATTCACTTGTTACTTTTTCTGTGCTGTTTCACTCCTGCTCTGTGAAGCACTCTGGGCTGCATTATTGTATGAAAGGTGCTATATAAATAAAGTCTGATCTGATGTGATTAGTCACCTGAAAATAAGTCACTGTGTTTTGGTTACCTTACAGTGAGCCATTTATATCTACATAGGGAGTCTACGGAGATCGGCATGTTGCACCACCATGTTTCTACAGTAGCCCAGAACAGACACAACAAATAAACACTCGAGATAGGGCCATTCACATTTTTGCGTTGGTCACCATAGTTAGCAGCCCCTCTGTGATGAGCAGTGTCGGAAAGACACTGATTTTTTTTAACGTGGAACTGTTTTTTTTTTAAAGTGTATTTCCCGGTTTAAACCACCGGGTTCAATGCTGTTTTGGAGAGGAAGAGACATCTGCAGATAATTTGGCTCTTGGTACAAACATCCTGAACCATAAAACACTGAAGAAATTCTAACCTGGAGAAGTTTCAGC
>JAPZEB010057304.1:0-10444 GCA_029783705.1 Chaetodon striatus
TTCTGGATTTTACAGGGAGCCAGTGCAGAGAAGCTAAAACAGGAGAAATATGATCCTGTTTCTTAGGTCCTGTCAGTACACATGCCACTGCATTCTGGATCAGCTGGAGAGTTTTTAGAGACTTATTAGAGCTACCTGAAAATAGGGAATTACAGTAATCCAGTCTAGAGGTAACAAAAGTGTGGACCAATTTTTCTGCATCTTTTGGGACAGGATAGGCCTAATTTTTTGCAATATTACACAGATGAAAGAATGGAGTCCATGAAATTTGTTTTATATTTTGGAGTTCAAAGACAATTCTTGATGAAATATTACTCTGATGTTTCTTACAGTAGAGCTAGAGGCCAGAGCAAGAATATTAACTTCAGTTTTGTCTGAATTTCACATAAGGAAATTGGAGCTCATCCAGGTTTTTATATCTTTAGGGCATTTTGAAGTTTAGCTAACTGATCGGTTTCTTCTTGTTTTTTTTTTTTAGATATAATTGTGTATCATCTGCATAACAATAGAAATTTACAGATTTCTAATGAATAATAATAATAACGATAATTACCTAAGGGAAGTGTATATAAAGTGAACAGAATTGGTTCGAGCACGGAACCTAATGGAACTCCATCACAAACTTTAGTATGTAAAAATTATTCATCATAAACGCAAACGAATTGAAATCGATCAGATAAATATGATTTAAACCAGCTTAGTGCAGAACCTTTAAGGCCAATTAGATGTTCCAGTCTCTGTAGCAGAATTTGATGGTCAATTGTGTCAAATACAGCACTAAGATCTTTCACCTTGTGAAAATTGTATCAAGAGAGATTATTAGTCTTACATCCAAGGTTGCATCAGGTCAGTATTGATCTTTGCAGTAGTGGGGCAACATGTTCTCATCCCAAGTCATCACATCTTGCTACTTTGTCAGTGGATCTTCACATCTACATATTATATGCTCAATATCCTTCTGTGTCTGCTGTTAACGTTCAGGGATGCTGCAACCAACATTGGGACATCAACAAAAGCTCTACATTCACATAGGAAGCAAACACTGGGCTCCCAGATATAAGTCTGGGGTTTGCTAACCCATCCACAATCCCTCGCACCCGCCCTATAGGGACTTTCCAGCCCCTTGTATTAAGTTGTTACCAGCAGTGTTTCAAACTGACGTTGTCCTGTGATGTATCATACTGCCATAACAGGTTCCAAATCAGACGCGATACAAACTGACTCTGCCTGTCTGCATATCATACTGCTGAGACAGATGCTATCTGTACAATTAGCAATGTAGCCAAGATAACATACTGTTCCGTCCAGCTGTGTTAGAAACTGATGCCACCCAGCAACGTATCATAGCATTGTGAAGGTGGCTTCTGGAATATGTATCTGATGCTGAAATCAATGACAAAGTGGCAGTATTTGATGACTTTGGAATGAGAACAGGCTGGCTGAGGAGTAACTAGTTACAGACTTATGTAAATAAATTACAGAACTGTAATCCATTGCGGTTATGGAGAAAAAAACCCTAATTAAATTACAAAATTTTGGTGACTATAAAGGGGTTACATTCCAATATATTATTTTAGGTAAAAAGCTTATACAATATGTAAAATAATTGAGAACCAACATATCCATTATTTATAAAACTAAAACACTAAAATTTCAAGATTTGATTAATTATAAAACTACCCAAATTACATTCAAAGCAACTAATCAACGATTGCCTAGAAGTATCCAAGGATTGTTCCAGCTGAGAGAAAACAAACACAACTTAAGAGGAACCTGTATATTAAAAAAAGAAGCTGAAGAAGCTTAAGAAAACCTACTGAAAAAAATGTGAGGCTTTATTTAAACTAAAAAAAAAAAACACTCTTCAGAACCGAACAAGCTGGACCAGTGAACAATAATATTTGAGTTGTTTATTTATTGCTTATATGTTGCTGAGGATCTCATCTGCAACATATATCCCCATGCTGTTGGTATATTTCCAGACATCGCCAGACAGCAAAGTCCTTGGGACAATTAAAATGCAGCACTTTTTAGGACTTTTCATCTTTATTGAGACCTGCTGCCTTCATTCCCAATTTTAAATGTGGGAACCCTCCCCTTAACTCCAACTACAGGCCATAGAGCATTAAGTATCTTACCCGCTGTATCAAAGGTATATGAAAAACTGGTTGCAAAGCAAGTCACTAACCACCTCAACAATAGCTCCTTCTCACTGCACCCAATGCAGTTCAGTCTAATCACTCCACAAAAACTGTCACATGCTACTTCATGGAAAAAGTCACAGCATCAATGGACAAAGGAGGAGTAGTGGGGGATGTCTTCTTTGACCTATGGAAAGCATTTGGCACTGTTAACCATTCAGTCCTATTTAGTAAACTCCACAACTTAAACCTCTCCATAGAATTCCTTAACCTTATCAAATCCTACTTTTCATCTCACTCTCAACTGGTCAAAATTGATAATCATAACTCAGACCTTCTGCAATGATCAACTGGTGTTCCACAGGTGTATGTACTGGGTCCAATCCTGTTGAGCATGTACATTAATGATCTGCTGTCTGTGTGTGTTAAATATGACACTTTAATGCATGCTGACAACACAGTTATCTTTGGTCATGGGAAGACGTCAGAGGAGGTTGCAGCCAAGCAAACAGATGCTATGTTGTCGATCTCGTCTTGGCTGAACCAATCCTGTCTGCAAACTTGTCAAAACCTTTTGGTATGTTTTCCCCAAAAAACAACACAAATGTGAAACCAGATGTTTTCATCTCTGGGGAGAGGTTACAGCTTGTCACAGAATATAAATATCTATGACTGCACATCGACTCAAACCTTAGTTTCAAAACCAACATTAAAAAGTACGAAATAAAGTATAGTTTAGTTTGTCAGACTTCAGGTTTATCAGGGACTTCCTTTTAAGTAAAGCCACCAAGATATACCTTTCCTAAATGGTCATCTTACACATGGCATACTGTCTGATAAGTTGGTCTAATACACACACCCCAGCAATGAAACCACTGGAATCACTATACAAACAAGCACTCAAAACATTAGACAAGAAACTTTTTCAGATTTCATCACTGCCATATTCAGAAGAAACTACTAAGCTAGGAAAACCTCATCATGTATAAAAATATTTGTCTTGGATATAAGATTATGCATGTTTCAGCACATCCTCTTCTATCTGGCTTCATCATTTTCAGATCCACTGCTGACAGAGCTACTAGAGGGGCAGCTAGGGGTGACTGCACAATCCCACTGGATAAAAATTTCATTCAGCCAGGCCGTTTTTTCAGTAGAATTCAGTACCGCAAATATTTTGAGAGTCTCCATCATATCACTCATTTAGGTTTAATGCCAAGAAATGGCTTGTTGACACCCAAAGATGTGAACAGTGCTACACAAAATATTCAACTGTAACATGATAGTGGAATATCTTGTAACTGTATTATGTGTGATGTGTTTTTTGCTATAACGCAATATGTATTGACTTGTTTTACATGCTGTATTTTATTGTTATTGGGTTTTTTTTCTAGGATGCCTTTTTAACAGCTGGCAAAGGGACTGCAGATGAAAACTAGCCCTCCAGTTAATTTAGGTGCATTTTACATTTGTTAAAATGTTGATTAATGCACACTGTCCCTTTCTTAAATTAAAAAAAAAAAAAAAAAGTATACATACATCGGCCAGTTTTAAACATGCAAGTACTCGGAGTTATTTTGATTAAGTAGTTAAAATGATTACATTACATATTATATTTTCAGTAGGGTAGTAATCTATTAACTATTAAAAAGTAACCTTCCCAGTACTGGAGGTTTGCATCGTCATTAATAAAGCCCAGTTCAGGTTTTGTGTGTTGTTTGTTATCTGTTGTTTCGGCTGTATTATTGTGTGGATGTTTGATGGTAGCTCTGACAGGGACCCACACATAAAGGTTGAATGACGTCAACAGTGGGTCTACTCAGTAGAAAGACAGCATCTCCTCCTCCCAGCTCTGTTCCTGCTGCTGGCCTTTGTGCGTCTAAGGTAAGATTTCCATAGCGCAGCGCTTACTGTTTCACACATTCTGAGCTGTTTGTTATATGATGGATGATTTTTCATGACTTATCAGCTGCTTCATATAAGTAGAAGTTACTGACAATCACTAACACTTGTATCTCACCAGGACCTGCCCTCCATTCTATTGTCTTGCTCTTTTCGGAACTAACACCATGGGAAGATTAGATGCGCTTCGGCAGTTTAATTTGCTCAAATGGCTCAGGGAGGAGAGACAGTCGAGGAAACTGAGTCTCTTCATTGTTTTCGTCGCTCTGCTCCTGGATAACATGCTGCTGACCGTTGTCGGTAGGTGCACTCCTGCTTTTCTCATCTCTCAAGTGTTTTTTTTCTCCCTCGGCGCAACAGGTAGTCCAGTTCCCTAATTGTGGTCAGTTGTCGATTATAGCGCAGCTTGTTGCCCTAGTCAGGAGATCAGCGATCCTTAATTGTGCCTAAGTCCACGCATCTATTTTAAAAGACGTCTGTGCCACAGTTAGTAGAAAAACTGGTACTGTGGTCCACATTTTTATGCGTGAAATATAGTGCAAGTGGGGGGTCACCAAAGTGAAGCAGGGCTAATTAACTTTTTAATTTTACAGATATAACTCTCAAATCTGATATGTAAGCTTGACATTGCTCCTCTGAAAACTACAAGATCAGATCGGAGCTCAGTTCATAAATGCATCTCTCCATCTGATGCTCGAAGAGATTAATATTCCTAATATGGTGATATACTGACTACCATTGTGCATGTCCACCTGAGGAGAAGCCAGTTGATTAAGTAACAGCAGACCTTGGGTAGGCTATTTTAATAAATCACAGTAAATATTACAGTGCCAATTAATGGTCAATTTGTTATTTTTTCCAAAACGTCTCATAAAGCCAGTGGGTCATCGCTGCTGGAAACAGGAGGTCACATTATCACCAATAATGAGAAATGGATATTTGTCCTCTCCAAAATTTGTAATGACTAATCATCAAATATCCCCAAAAGTTAAGCTTAATATCCGGTCTTAACCTGGCTCCAACACAGTCTTGATGGTCACTGAGTCTATTTACATGTCAACAACCAGCAACAGTGAAAACAATAGCCGTCCGTTGTGCACCTTACCCTCCGCACACTGTGCACAGCTGATCATTCACAGGTCTGCACAGGTAAAACACAGACTGTTAAAAACATAGCATCACTGAGGTACATGTCAGATATAAACCAATGTGTTTCTGCTGTCGATGACAACATGTTTGATCACAGTCTGAGGGGGATGATCAGATGTCTTTTGGAAACTGTGCCTGTGGTTGATTTGTAATTAAACTGTCGAGGTTATCACGATGTTGTTGGTCAAAACCCACTGCTCTGTGCGCATTGTTTGTGGTGCGCGCTCCTACCACTCCTTGTGAGGTCTATGTTTTACTGGAGTAAACTTCCAACATGCAGATGCTGCTTAAAGTGGAAATAGGACTACGGAAAATATACAAATACTCAGTGGTTTACAGGTTTTTACCGTGGTTTTAACTCTGTAGGCCTGTCAAGTGTGTGTGTGTGTGTGTGTGTGTGTGTGTGTGTGTGTGCATTTGGATACAAATAAGAGCAAGTACAAACTCAGCCTTAATTTCCAGATCAGCAATATTGACCATGGTAAAAAATAATAATTATTATTATTATTATTATAGTGCTGATGACTATTCACCTCAGAATTATTAGCTTCTGACAGTTTTGTCAAAATTGAGTCATTCATATATTCTTGTTTTGTGAAAAATTATTAACATAGTGTGAGGTGTTTTCTTGGACTTTATATTCCCAAAACAAATGTTCATATGTTTTATGTTATTTAGAATCCAAATTATAAAGCTCAATATCCCAGAACTGCTCAGAACACAGATAGAACCTATTGTAAGGTGGCGATATACACATACACACACACATATACATACATACATTTGTGCATGCATGCTATATTTTGATTTTTAATTTGGTTTACTTTGTATCTTTGTCTTGTTTTTATATTTCATTTTTAAAATCATTACTCAGAAACATTTTACCTTTGCGTTTGACTCTTAAGCTGCTGTAACGAGTTGAGTTTCCGTGGTGTGGGATCAGTGGGGTTTATCTTATGTAAGTTATCAAAAAGCTCCATCATCATCTATCATTTCCATCCTTTTCTTCTTTTGTATATAGCTTTCATAACTGTTTAGTGTGTGTGTGTGTGTGTGTGTGTGTGTGTGTGTGTGTGTGTGTGTGTGTGTGTGTGTGTATCTAGAAAGGTTGGTTGCCACCATTGTCTGACTAAAAATTTTAATCTTGATGTAAAGTATCATTAATGATCATCAAAGCCACCCATATATAACACAACAAAAAGCATACGCAAGCAACAGCCTTGAAATACCTTTAATTCCTAATTTATCCCTGGATGTACACCTAACACTTAATCTAAAGTAACATGTTCATGTCTTGATATATTACGGTAATTGCATTAATTAAAACACTTGAATATATTAACTATTTCCAAAGGTTATTCCTTTGAAGCATAGTTTTACATCATTATTTATGGCTAAATGAAAATAATTTAATGGTAAAAATGAATGGGCTCAGTTTATTGTGTAAGAAGAGTCTGAGACCTACATCAACAGTTTACTGTTGTTTTCTTACACGCTCTTGCAAAATTTACATCTGCCAGACAATCAGATCAGTCTTTGCTGGATCACAGTCCGTAACACGCCACCATTCACCATACAGCTCCTCTACACACCGACCATCAGCTATTTGGAAGTATTGTGAGCAGAACAGACTTTTGATCTTTTTCTGCAAATCGAACCACTCTCATCTATTTGAGGACAAGATCCTGAATTTAGGCCAATCAGATCACTCCACTATGTGAAGCAGACCTTGGCACCTAATGCAAACTTAAGATATAAAATTTTAAATTCAGTATATCAGAATACTATAGTAATATATTTCTAATATGACATAATATGTTTCTTTCTTTCTTTTCTCTTGCACACAAAATATAAAGAAATTGTAAAGTCGTAGATTTGCTTTGTTTATAATTTTTGTAATATGTTGATTATTATTTTGTAGCTTTCCGTCTACTGTCGATGCCAATGGCTTGGCCATTACTTTATTATTTCAAGGCATAACATGCTGTATTAGTAACCAATGACCTGAACTCATATTCCATACTCATATTTGTTTTGAAAGAGGAGACTTACTCATCAAACATTTGATTAAAGGGTGTTGCAGCAGTCTTTCTTTTTTGTGCAAGTGATCCTTCATGACACATCTGTATGCTCCACACTATCTTAAGAAGACAAACAGCCTAATTGACGAAGCTTGTCTAGGAAGTGGAATATGAACATAATGTGCGCTTGTCAAAAAGTCAGCTCACTGTAGATTTGGTTGATATGTTTGTTATTCACTATCTGTCATGTGAGGAAACAGAACATTTTTCTAAACATCACTTTATCATGTTTTTTGATAAGAATATAATCGCATACATTTTTAGTACCCCCAGATTGTGTAGTGAAGAATCAAAAATTTGTTTTTCTTTGATACCAGTCCATCTTTCTTGACCTGTTGCTCTCCAAATGTCTGCATGTATCGCCGTCTTTATTTTCTGTTAATAGCTGCTTCATCTTTCGCCCATGAGCATATTACTGCCTGACTGCATCACATCATCTGCAGCGCTATATTACTCCTTCCTACACTCTAACTAGAGTTCAGTTCAGTTATATTGGAATGCCAGGGTCTGATGGCCTCCCATGATCTTGGGGTTTTAGATGCTGTCCATGAAAAGCCAACTGGGGACCTTAGTTGCATTTTGCTCCCCACTTCTTCACTGCCCCATTTCCTGTCACCTCAGCTTAAAATTACATAATGAAGCTACATAGTTTCCCAAGAATGGGGAGTGCCAGCTTTCCACAGACTAAAAAAAATAAAAGTATAGAAAATAGTCTGGGATATAGCACTGAATGATCAGCACTAAAGATGCCACTGGTTCAGATTATGAATCAGAATCAGCTTTTCTGGCTAATTCTGTGTGCACACACAAGGAATTTGAATCAGGTTTTTTCAGACATACAGATGAAAGCTCCCCTCCACTTAGTTTTACTTCCTGTTTAACCATTAGTGTTCTCAGAGATTTTTTTTTTTTTGTTGATGTTGTTTTTTCAATGGTCAGATGCAACATTAATCCTTTACCATAGAAACAAGACTGTAGCCACAGTAGTTTGGAAAACAGCAATATGACACTTACTTTGATGAATTTACTATTTAACATTGCACAAATGAGATGACAATTAGCACAACATGGCGACTCTCTTTTTCACTCTCTTTCATCTCTACTGTCTCCTCCTGCTGCAGCTGGTTGTTGTAGTGAAGAGGTGCTGTCAGCTGCTGCAACCAGCAGCCACACCACTGCACGCCAGCCATAGTCCATCTATGGAAGAATAGATATGTTGCAGAGGTCCACTGTTTACAATGGAGTTATGGGATGTTATGGAGGTGCACTGTCCATAAGCATCGGCAGCTCTCATCTCAGCTCAGCACCAACACTGCCAAAAGCAAAACCCTTCTATGTATTTTTTCTAACGGGAGTTTTCGACTCTTTGACTGAAAGTTGTGCACTTCGCAGTGTCCGGACCTGTTAGAGGTGGGTGCTGGTGAACTGTGCAAACCTTCAACATGTCCCGAAAGTGCATTTCTAGACGGAGGACCTCGATGATATGTCTATCCATCCTTCGGTGTGCTGTGGCCAAGAGTCAGTAAAGAGGGCCTATTATGTTTTTTGGGTTTTCCCTCGTCTTTAGTGAGTTATATAGCAGTTTTATGCATCTATAAGGTCAAAAAAACAAAGTCCAGGCTAAAGGGAGTTTTCTCCCCTCACAGACACACAGCTCCTCAGCTGCCTGAAATGGCTTGTTGTGCATTCCTGCTTTTAATTCCGTAACTTTATTGCATCACAATAATAACACATTATCTATGCACGCAGTACCCATCTGCAGACCCCAAACAAGCCTATTTAGAGCAGAGCAGAGGCTGCAGTGAGTTTGAGCCGTTGAGGAGATGTTGAGGAGAAGTCATGTTGAGGAGAAGCTGCTTTTTTCAGTGTGACCACAAATTAACCCCTGTTTAGACTGCCAAAAGAAGAAGAATTTAAGAATAGGTTTAGGTATATAGAATTTATTTTCGATACTATTCCTCAGCAATACAACTGGAACATTTTATTGTGTTCCCTCCATTTTGCGGAGGACTGCTACATGAACTGGCAACATTTTACAGCTGGATTTCACAGCAGTTACTGCTGAAAGATGAGGCAGTTCCCACTTTGTTGGGCAAATCTGGAGATTTGGGATCACAACCTGTAAGTATGCTTTATTAATTGTGAATTTGTTGTGTAAAAACAAACAAAGAAACTGCTACCTAGTATTAAAGTGTGGAGTAGATGGCTGTAGGAGCCATTAGGCTTTACACCCAGTGCTTAGCTGTAGGCCTCGGCTAACTGGTGAACCAATGTTATTGTTTTGAAATGCTTTTGCTATTTGGCTTTCAGTCACTTAAACTGCCAGCTGGGTGGTCCCAGTAATCTAACAGAGAATCTAACAGAGCTACTGATGTGCAGCATGGCCATATTGACAAAAGTTTTACCATTTCTAAGTGTGATGCTCAATCTAGGCAGCTAACCCTTTGGGCCCGGACGTCGCAAAGTGCGTCCAAATTCACAACTGTTCTTCTCTATAGATTTTCTCTGCAACTGTTCGTCATAGCGAGAAGCCACTCATATCACGTGAAACAGCGGAGCCGCAGCTTTCCGACAAGTACTTGTCGGTAGTCCAATGTTTTCACAAGGAAAAAACATTGTAAAGTTACACTAAAATTATGAATGACAAAGCTTTCATACAGCTGTGCACACACATTACTCTTGCATGGATTACTCGCTTTCCGGTGATACCAAACACATCATTGTGCTGTCATCCTGTCAGGCTAGATTAATTGTCTACAAAATAAAAACCTGACGAAGTTCTTTACAATCCGTTATACAGATCATGTTATCACTCACTTCATATAGTGAGGAATATCGTATCTTACCACGTCTTAGGCTTGCGTGTGTTTCTCCCTGTCTATCCACATTTGTAGTCCAGCTTTCAAGATGCACATATCTCCATATTGTCCAATATATGGTCGACACACCATCAAACTTTGTATGACAAAGATTTCTGCAATTTGCCTTTTGCTCCAATGATTGAAGCCAGTGGTGTAGTGTAGTTGTGATGGGCCCCGGTGCAAGTATTTTCCTTGGACCCCCCCACCTTTCTTGCAATAATGAAAAACCACAGGTTTTGGACAACTGTGAAGTGACAGAATGTCCCACCATCATGGTTCTTATATTGCCAGATTCCAGAGAGTCTCCCCT
>JAPZEB010057305.1:0-10440 GCA_029783705.1 Chaetodon striatus
TAAGTAAGCACACCTCTTCCTCGCTCCAGGCAAGGAGGGTGGTCTGGTGAGATACCTTACTCATGTTTCAGAGAACCAGGGTTAATTTCTTGACCTAAAGTTCTCTTTCATTCGTTTCGGTATCTCACTATGGGATATCACGACTCCTGTATTGCCAGACAAGCTGACCTCAAAGACTGGTCTTTAACACACAGCCAATTAGACTGGCACAGTCGGAACTGAACCCATGCTCAAAAGTGTATGAGACCGCGTAGGCGCGGTAACATCCACTTATAAAACCTAGTGAAAGTGTGAGGCATAGCCCAGCTGGCAGCCTGGCTCCCTCTGCTATTATAAGCCAATAGCACCCACAATCCAGTGTGACAAACGTTGTTTGGTAAGAGGTTTTCCCAAGTGTGGCGTAGCCCACGACACAAACAACTGCTCCGATTTCCTGAATCCAGCTGTCCTGTCAACATAGGTGCGTAATGCCCGCACTGGGCAGAGCGCATTGAGCCGTTCATGCTCCTCTGTGGAAAAAGGAAGAGTATAGAACGCCGACAGCTCAATAGGGCGGTATGAGAACGCCAGGTTGAAAACCTTGGGCACAAATGCAGGATTAGGTTTTAACAGAACCTTAGAATCCCCAATTTGAAACTGCATGCATGCCGGGTTCACCAACAACGCATGGATATCACTCACGCATTTGGCAGAGGCCAACGCGAGCAACAAAGCCATCTTAAATGAGAGTATCATCAACTCAACCTGCTGTAACGGCTCAAAAGGTGGACGTTACAGTGCATCAAGCACCAAAGACAAATCCTACGTGGCAGCCACACTGGTCAGAGGCGGCACGCTCCTGTCATGAACTGACAGATGAGAGGATGCTGACCAGCCGTCTTGTCCCCAAAGCCTAAGTGACATGCCGATATAGCGGCTAAGTACACCTTGACAGTGGAAAAAGCTAGACCTTTATCCAGCAGCTCCTGTAGAAATGTCAGAACAACGGGTACCGGGCTTTGGAAAGCCGTCACCCCCGCTTTTACGCACCAATCCTCAAACACGCACCATTTACCATCATACGCCAGGTGTGTAGAGGAAGCTCTGGCGCTCTGAATGGTTTCGATGACATACCATGGGAGCCTGGCCGTAGTTAAATTCAGCCTCTCACAGGCCAAGCCCATAGAGCCATGCGCTCTGGGTGAGGATGAAATATCTCCCCTTGCGCCTGTGTCAGGAGATCCCTGCAGATCGGCAGAGGCCATGGCCGGCTGCACAACAGCTGAAATATCTCCGACAGCCAGTGTTTTCCCAGCCAGCGTAGAGTTACCAAAATCAGAGTTAGACCCCTGTCTCTCACCCTTGAGAGAGTAGGGGGTAGGAGTGATCAGCCCTAATGGGGGAAAAGCATACAAGAGGACCTGCAGCCACTCGTGCGCCAAGGCATCCAATCCCATCGGAGTGCTCTGATCGGTCAGTGAATAAAACAGAGGACACTGAGCGTTCTCCTCCGACGCAAAGAGATCTATCTCCGCCTGACCGTAAATTTTGAGCCACTACCTCGCCTTAGAGTCAGGGGTGACTGTGCTGCCAGAAGCCAGTCGTCTATATACGTCGCCAGGCACATGCCCCCCTCCCTCAGGGGAGCTATGGCAGCCTCTGTGCATTTTACAAACACCCGCGGGCTTAGTGAAAGGGCAAAGGAGCACCAGATTCTTGTATGCCACGTTTCGAAAGGCAGATATCGTCTGCGAGGGGGGTAAATAGGGATGTGAAAATAGGCATCCTTCAGGTCTATGGACATGAGCCAATCGCCTGGACGCACAAACTGTATCAGAGCCGCGTGCATAAGCATCCTGAACTTGTACTGTCTTAAGTATGTGTTCAGTGCTCGTAGGTCTAATATCGGTCACAGACACCCCCATTTCTTTGGGACTAGGAAATACCTCGAGTAGAAGCCACTCAGGCTTTGTCAGGCATTACCCGAGTGGTTCCTTTTTCTAGCAGCAACGCTATTTCGTCCCGCAGAATGAGCCCTTTTCCCTTTTCAGTCTTTATTACCAAATCTCATGCCCCACATGCACGCCACCATTTGGCCCGGTCCGACAGCAGACCGAGGGGTGGCTATGCCGCAGCACCGGGCCGGAGGAGCATACTGGGCTGCCCAACTACGATGATTATCGTGCCCACTGTGGCAGGCGGATCCGCTTGTTGCACCACTGGTGGGGTTATGCCCCCCCCCCCGTGGTGGCATGTGAGGCCGCACAGCCATGCTCTGTTCCCAATTCAAAACCTGAGCGACCATCAGGGCCATGGCTCTTCCAGAGGCCTGGACAGCGCACCTGTGTAGACGCAGGCAGAGGTCAATCACCATGCACAATTCGTCCCACAGTGCTGGGGTGGGTGGGGTCAACATGTCATCCTCTAACTCGGCCTGGTAGGCCAGCAGCAGTGACGATGTGTTCAGAGCCTTCACTGACATAGCCACCGCCTTGTAGCTTTTGTCAGTCAGTGATGACTAGAAACAATCTGCTTTGGAAGGCAGAGCTGGGCCTGCAGAGGTCATGGTGGACTTCTGCGTAGGATGGAGGTGAGAAGCCAGCAGAGGTTCAACCATAGGCAGGTGGGAAAAACCATTCTTCTCCATGTCGGCCTAGTCAATGCTGACCCTCCATGGATGGGGTTTTTGGTGGTGAGAGGATTGCTCTACAATCGAGCTGCCTCCTCCAGGCACTCAGGGAAGATTGGTAGAAGCTGTCTTGCAGAGGATTTGGCTTTAGGGAGCAGTTTCCCCCCGTACCGAGACATAGTGGTCTCAGCAGGGGGTTCAGGCCACGCTATGCCCAGCTTTGCAGCTGCTCTTTTACAGGCTTCGTGCAGCTCCATGCTGGCAGGCGGGTTTGGAGGGCTGCTGCTGGCATCACCCATAGCCAGTTTTGCAGCTGGAGGGAGGGCGTCATCATCGGAGCCAAGGCTGATGCACTCATCCCCAGAGTCAGACTCATCGTCAGGGTAGGTTGGCGGTGCTGCGGCGTCAAGCTGATCACCCCACCTAGGCCACGCAGGAACGGTGTCTCTTCAGGGGCTGTCTGCTAGCTCCTGTGACGAGTGGCTGGCTACGCCGATCATAGGGTCTGCTGCAGACAGGCTAGCTTGGTGCGCTAGCCTGCGTCGGTGAGTTTTGTTCGACAGGCATGCACAATGCTCACAAGCAGCCGGGGACGCTAGCATGTCCTGGGTGTGTTGCAGCCCTAGACACGAAGCACACAGGGGATGAGTATCCATCCCAACTATCTTAGAAGGCTCCGCCATAATATCACCATAATTAAAATACAAAATATGTTCAGTAACTAGTATAGTGACTAGCTACTGCAGCAGCTACTGTTTGGTAACAGACCAACTATCAAACTCAGACAGCCTGTGCAGCATTAGCTAGTGTTCAGTGACCGAGTGGTTAGCTGGCTCTCTGAACAGTGATGCTAGCTGTTAGCCACACAAACCGTCTGAGAGGATGCTTCTAGAAGCAAGAGGGGTGTTTAGATTGAGGGAGATGACATGACATCAGGCTTTTATAGCAGGAGGATGTCCCTCCTCTATGGATCAGACGTCACGTCTGTCTGCCAGTCAAGGCTGGCGTAGTGGAAATCGGCTTCTGGGGGACAGTACAGAGGGTGTGCATAGTGCATAGATTGCATAGTGAGATACCGAAATGAATGTTGAAAGAGAACTGTTGTCATATCAGTTAAATGAAATGTACATAGCCATGCGCCATAAACCGACCTCTCTGTATCATTTTTCCAGCTGACTTTAAATAAAACTATGCCCACTCCCACATGACAAAAGCAGGCTGCCAGACATCAAGCTGCGATGATTGGGTGCCAGTGTACTGCTAGCCAGTGCCATTGAAATAGACTGTTGCTTGTTAGCTAGCTAGCCCACCCTGCAGTCTCTCTGCTTAAAAGTCGGTGATCAGCCCTGGGGTGTGCACAGGCAGAATTAAGGGTGCCACAGCCACTGAATGTCTCTGCAAAATATGACAGCTACAGTAGATTGAAAATAAAGCAATATAGGTAGTTAAGAGAAAACTTTAGAGATTTTCAACCGGCTTTGTCATCACAGTGTGTATAGATGAATGACGTTTGTCTGTCTCAGATTGCACATATTAATGGTGACGCCCCCATGCATGTTTAAGTAACTATTAACCTAATATATGCTTCACTTGGGCAACTACATTAGGAAACACCCCATACATTTTCAATGATATGCAGATGATACCCAATTATATGTATTCATCAGGCCAAAAGAAACCAATTAATTAGCTAAACTTCAAGCATGTCTTAAGGACATAAAAACCTGGATGTGCTGCAATAGAGTTTTCCAGGAAGGAGTCCTAAAACCTGGAATGAATTATCATTTTAGCACTTCTGGTTCCCTTGTCTCTTTCAAGTTTTGTTCTACAACATAAAAAAGGCCAGTTAATACCCCACTCATTTTTTAAGCTTTTATGTGTCTTATAAAGACAGTCCCTAACAAGTTCATAAATAAGACAACATAACATCATCACGCTGACATGGCATTACAGCCTCACTGTGGGGGAGACATTCAGACATGCGACCATGGTGTCGTTTGCTAATAGCCTAACATTAGTTTTTTACTCCTGGTGATTGCATTAGGCTTCAAAAATCATAAAAGTGGTGTTTATTTGTGAAGATTATCTTGCTGAACAAAATGTATCAGTATTACAAATGCATGTTTGCCACAGGGCTTATTTTCTGCAATGAGCCAAATTCCCATGGGAAAAAAAAATCCCATAAGCTTTTTGTCAATTTCAGCCTACAGAAAAACATAATTTCTGAAGCATTCAATTTCCTGATCTTAAACTCAGACAAAAATTTCAGTTATTGTTCTTGGCTCCAAACATATCCAAAAATAGTTTCTCTAGATGGCACTGGCCTGGCCTCCAGCACCACTGTAAGGAGTTATGTTTGACCAAAATACATCCTTTTATGCCAATAGAAGACACATTTCAAAGACTGCCTTTTTCTAACTAAGTAACACTGCAAAAATGAAGCAAATCCTGTCACAGCATTTGTTACATTTAGGCTGGACTGCTCTAATTTGTTATTATCAGGCTGCTCCAATAAGTCTCTGAGACTCTCTATCTGATCCAGAATGCTGTGGCATGTGCACTGACAGAAACTAGTAAAAGAGATAATATTTCTCCTGATTAGCTTCTCTTCACAGGCTCGGTGTTGTAAAATCCAGCCTTGAGTATAGTCCTTCTCCTCATCTACAAAGCTCTTCATGGTCAGGCTCTATCATATCTTAGAAAGCTCATATTATCTTTTTATTCCACTAGAACAATGGTAGCCATGGACTTCAGCTATCAGCAAACCTTTACAGTAGACAGGACAGAGACCTCAGATGTTGTACCTGGAATCTGCTGGAGCCACTCTCCTAGTTTGGAGGTCACAGTCCCAAGTGCTCAGATTACCACTGTACCACCCCACATCTTTTCTAGCTACTCTTTCAGCCCTCAAGCTTCTCCTGTTCCTTGTTCCTGATGTTGCTTGCTACATCTATCACCACTGCCTTCTTCTGTTGTTTGTCCATCAACACAATGTCCAGTTGGTTAGCCATCCCCAGTTTGCTAGTTTGAATCTGGAGGTCCCAGGTCCCCCCTTAGCGCGGCCATTCTCAACCACCTTAGGAGGTGTCTTCCACTGTGACCTTTGGACTTCCAGCCCATACTCACTGCAGATGTTCCTGTACACTATGCCAGCCACTTGGTAATGGCGTTCCATGTATGCTGTTCCTGCCTGCGTCTTACACCCTATTATTATCTGCTGAACTGTCTCTCTCGGAGCATATTTGTACAGCCTGCACCTGGGGTCCTGTTTGGTGTGGTAGACCCCTGCTTCTATTGATCTTGTACTAAGTGCCATGATTAAAGCTTCTGTACTGTCTTTTAGTCCAGCCTTTTCCAGCTACTGGTAGGATTTCTTGATGTCGGCCACTTCTTTAATCTGTAGATGGTACATGCCAAGCAGGGGCTTGTCCTTCAGTGATGGTTCGTCTTCCTCTTCTGCATTCTTAGGTTTCTGCTGCCTGAGGTATTCACTTAGCAGCTCATCTTTGGGGGCCATCTTCCTGATTTATTCCTGGATCTTCGTTGTTTCATCCTGGACAGTGGCTCTGATGCTCACCAGTCCTTGAACCCCTTAACTACGCTTAGTGTACAGTCTCAAACCCTCCATGCGTTGTAAAGCTTCCTTGTCCCCCAGTCCTCTTTCTCCTCTTTTGGCCAGCTAGCTAAACCAGTGGGGTATCTGATGACTGGCAGGGGGTACATGTTTGATGGTTTGGGGCCTTGTTCTTTCCTTTCAGCTGACTTTTCAGGACCTGCCTTACTCTTTGTAGGTATTTGGCTGTAGGTATTTGTAGCTGTCCTAAACATGTGCAATGATGTCCTCTGGTAGTTCAACCCCCTTATGATTGTCTTGGACACCATCCCACCACACTTATCTGGTCTGAATGAAATTCAGATGTTATTGCTGTTGATCCTGGTGAGGCGGATCAGTGAATTGATGTCTTGCATGCACCAGATTGTATGCATGTGATAGATGTAGCAATTGTACGCAGGTGCATACAAGCTGTAAGCTTATTCGTTATTCTCCCTTGCTGTAAGGGAATCTCTCTCGTAAGAGTTTGGGGCTTGGTACCCAATCTCAGAGTGTGGAGATGATAATGACATCCCCACTTTGACCTGTTGCCCTGGCTCCCCTTTGCTGTAGCATGTTTGTTGTACCCCATCAATCTTTAGTTTTGATAGCAGTTGCCATTTCTGGATGTAACACTGGGCTAGAAGTTGTTTCCTTTCTCAGTGTAGATATTGGGTTTCAAAGCATCTATATATCCCACATCCTCTGCATATAACCCCTCTCACTGGAGTATAGAAGTACAGTACCCACTTTTTTTCTATCCTTAATTTCTCTCAACCAATCATTAACATTTGCATGAGAGCAGTAGCTGTGGAATGGCCCTCTCTGTATGCATGTTGAAAATCAGTGGTTAAATTATTTATAGAAAAATATCTTTTAATCTGTTCATACACAATATCTTCTAGTATTTTACTCAACACAGGCACTAAACTGATGGGGTGACTGTTTTGTCCTGTGAATGGCAATTTCCCATATTTTGGCAGAGGAATGATTTTCGCAGTTTTCCATTCTTGCAGGCACACGCCGTCAATAAAACTCTGGTTTATGCTATGACAAATAGCTGGAGAAATTAAATTAGCAACTAGTTGGAGCTTACTGCCAAGGCTGTCAACACCAGCTGGTTTATTTTACAAGTTCTAAACATTTTCTACCTGACCTATACTTACACTGTCAAACTTAAATTTGTATTGACTTTCTTTCATAACATGATTCTTTGTTAATAAATAAAATATCTGATTACCTGTTTTTGCCATAGTATCCGTTAAACTAACTATTTTATTTATGAAATAATTGTTGAGATGATTTGCAATATCTATAGGTTTGGTAAGGAATTGCCCATCTGGTTTTAAAAATGATGGTGTGGGTTTGCTGTTCCTGCCCAATGAATAATTTAATTTGTTCCATATTTTTTTACTATCGATTTTAATATTATTTATCCTATATGCAGTTTATTTTTCCTCCTGTTTAACTTAGTAACAAAGTTTCTTAGTTTACAATATATTTGCCGGTCTGATTTAAAACCAGACATGTTTGCTATTAATTTTGCTTGATTTTAATTTTTGCTTGCTCCTCATCTAATCATGGTGTTCTTACATTTCTGACTGTAAACTTCCTCAGTGGAGCATTTTTTTCAACCACTGGCATAAAGAGTTCATCTAATTTCACAAGTGCCTTTTCCGGATTTTTCTCTGATAACACATTTGACCAACTCAAATTTTTCACATCTTTAACAAATTCCTCCTGATTCAACTTTTTATGAAGTCTTTTAAAAATAACTATTGGGATATAGAGATTGGGTACCAAGCCCCGGGTATAGAAACTACTTCAGAGCATAGCTCAGCTACATTCGTGAAAATGTGGTCAATCCAAGCAAAGCTTTGAGTACCATCACTTTTTTGCCATATTCTCGTTGGTTTGTTAACTACTTGAGACAGCCCACATGCATCAGCTACAGTTTGAAGCCTGATTTTCAAAGAACAGCTGTATGAGTTCCAAGCTATATTCACGTCACTCATAAGGTAAATTTCACAACTGAACTCACACACCTTTTCTAATACTTATACTTTATTAATCCTGCAAGGGGAAATTTTCACTCAAGCAAGTTTTTACTCCATTGTT
Organism: Chaetodon striatus; assembly: GCA_029783705.1. NCBI lineage: Eukaryota > Metazoa > Chordata > Actinopteri > Chaetodontiformes > Chaetodontidae > Chaetodon > Chaetodon striatus. Next base: position 8,319 of record JAPZEB010057305.1, read on the forward strand.
GTCATGTACATATACACACAGGCCTGAAATACCCACACACATGGACAAACAGGGCAACAAATGGAGAGATGTCAGAGTGAGGGGGCTGCCCATGGACAGGCGCTCCAAGCAGTTGGGGGGGTTTGGTGCCTTGCTCAAGGGCACCTCTGCAGTATTTATTTATTTCTTTATTTTTAACTGGCGACCCTCCAGTTCCCAAGCCAAGTCCCTATGGAATAAACTACTGCTCAGTATATCAAGACACAATATTTGCACAAAGTTGACTACAACAGCAACCTATCAAAATTGGCTTCACATGTGGCAAATGCACTTGAGGCCATAGAATTTCAATCTCAGGTGGCATCAGATCCCATCTAATTGTAACTGGTAGGTGACTCAGAATAAAGAAAGCAATTCCATCCCCAAATGCATTACTGTAATTCCTGAAAATGTTATATGCTTGTATTGTTAGTGCTGCGTTATCAAATGAGGAATTAAGATGTGTTTCAGATATTGCTAAAAATGTGTAAGGTGTCAGAAGACATAATTTCCATTATATTATTCCTAATACTGCCTATGTGTGCTATCTTTAGACCCTTCTTCGGTAAATCAGTAGACTTTGTTATTAAGTAAGCTTGTAAATACTTTGCTTTCCATCAAATAACCAATCCATACTGAAGCTACTGTCTCGCTCTGTCACCCATTTTGGTCGGTGCACTCACAGTGCACAATTTCCACTTCAGGTCCCACTGGAAGGTTTTTATCTTTAAAAACCTCTTTGAAATAGCCATGACTTCTGTGGAATTTCCTTTCTCAACATCTCGATGCAGGCCAAATACTCTCGGGTTGAACCTTCAGCAGTGGGCCTCCAGACGTTCTGCTCTCTCCCTCAGATCTTTGTTCTCTTTTTGGAGGAATTCGTTGGATCTCTCCAGTGAGGTGTTCTATTCCTTCATGGTGGACATAGCTTGCTCAACCTCCATGAGTGTCATCTTGCATTCATTTAGATCTGCTTTCATGTTGTTTAGTTAAGGCTGCAGTTTGTCAACAGCCTCATTAATCTCTTTATTAATCTCCCATTAATAATGGAGCAGATGAGATTTGACATTTCATGCTGTGACTCATCTTTTGTACACTTACTTTCCATTGTTCCCATGCATCTCTCAGATAAGTCCTCCAGATTGTGCCACTGATCTCTCGATTTCTTTCTTGTTTTGTATGGCATAACCTCTTGGTACACTTACTTTGTTGATGTTTCAAAATGAGTTGATGTTTCAAGATGGCGTTGGGAGACAGCAGCCTGTTGCTGCAGCTCTGACTCTTTTCACTCTTTTTGCTTCTTTTTCGTACTTTTGATTTTGTGTTTTTATAGTTTTCTTCTGCTCACTTAGGTTGCATTGCTGCAGCATTCTAGCTGTAGTACTACTGGGAGTAATTAGTTTTTTCTTTGCAAAGTTTTCCTACTGTTAACAAAACATGGAGCTGGAATCCCCGCTGTGCGGATTCCTGAGGAGATATGGAGGGGGACTCGCAGTGGGAAGAAAGCCGGTGCTAAGGTCAGAGAGAGGATTGAGAGAGAGAAAATTCAAGCCCTTCTTGCCATCATATGTCATGAAGTGTGATATCACTTGCCAACAATACGGATGAACTGGCAGCCCTCATAAACAACCAGCATGTGTACAAGGAGTGCAGCATGCTCTGCCTCATGGAAACATGGCTCTATGGGAATATACCAGACAGTGTTATGGATCTGCCCAGCTTCACACTGATCCGTGCGGACCAGGGTAAGCAGAGCAGCAGGAAGAGAGGAGGGGAGCTTGCTATCTTTGTCAACACTGAGTGCTGTAACCCTGGACATGTAACTGTAAAGGACTGTGTGTGTACTTCTGATGTGGAGCTCCTGGTGGTGGGAGTATGGCCGTATTATCTACTGTGGGAGTTCTCACATGCCATCATGATGGTTGTTTACAGATGCAGCCACTTCAAATTTCCCAGGCCATCCGACTGCCAGCCAGAAGCCAGCCAGTTCCCAGCCAATTCCCAGCCAAATACCATATCCCCCCACATTTCTGGGGGTGTGCCTGAATTCCACTGTAACACACCCATTTATTCAATTACAAGGTGTCACCATTAGATGGCGCTT
>JAPZEB010057306.1:0-10437 GCA_029783705.1 Chaetodon striatus
ATAACAAAATGTGGAAAAAGTGAAGGGGGGTGAAAACTTTCTGATGAGACTGTATAATTTTTTGTGCGGTATTAGTTTAAGCAGACTGTGTTTGTCTATTGTTTTGACTTAGATGAAGATCAGAACACATTTTATGACCAATTTATACTTTTTCATGCAACTGTATAAGAAAAACGATTACAACTGAATTAATTTGTGATCATCTTTATTGAATTTCATTCAAAGCAGCCACACATGCTCCACTTTCACTGGCATGCAATTCTTTACATATATAAATGATGTCCTTCTCCATGCTGTTCCTCCCCCCCTTGTTCTTCTACCCCCTGCGCCTTTCCACCCTGTCTTCTCCACCCTGTCACCATCCCCTCCTCTCTCTCAGAATGCAACGTACCCCCTTTCTATAAATAGCAAATAAATTAAGATCTCAGTTCACATATTGAGCAGTTACACAAAATGAAAAATCTAACAGGACATGCCAGGTTGGTGTTTATCTGCAGGCATAGGAAGAGGTAGATATACTGAAGGCCAACACGTTTAATCCTTAAAGGGCAATACCGGTGTATTTTTGTTTTGTTTTCCTTTTTTATAAAAGTTAAAATTGTAAAGGTTCTCTTTCTGTTTTCTCCCCTAGATGTACAATTGCAGAACACTATTTTGGAGTACAGTGCTTGTTGTAAGGACTCAGGTGCAACACACCAAGGTATCTCTGCAGCAAATTTGTACCTTAAAGGGTACAATGTGATACCAAAAGGTCCATATATGATCTCATACATGTACTGTAATCCTTGAGGATTGAACTCCTAAGAGCAAAAACTACACATTTGTGAGAATGAGCCAACTTTTTTCACATTATTAGATCTCCATTATATGACATTACATTATTTTTGTCAATCGCCTGACTTGAAATGAAGTGTCCTCCAAAACATTTTTTGCCTTGCATAGTTTATTATCAGCATTTATTTTGCAAAATATTGGTGAGCAGGTCATTTCAAGCTAGGTGACACAGTCCAGGTTGTATTGTTTGGTCAATTTAAAGAACAACAAAACAACTGAAATTCACTGATAAAGGGAGGGAATATTTATCAGCTCGATGCTGGTAGAATTGATTGAAACTGTTTCTCTAATTGACAGGTATTCTCCTTTAACTAACGCAAAAAGTACTAAAGCCTGTATTGACAGTGCATCTCAAAAAGGGCAGCAATTCTTGAACTACGTACAGAAAATAAAAGCTTTTTTTTCCATATAAACACTGGACTAATCAAACTCCTTGGCACCTATAACTAAATATTTTCTACCTCAGCCTACCCTGAAATTACAGTTACATCTATCATGTTCCCCATATCACACAGCTCCTTTAGATTTGAGTCAATTCTCTGCAGCTTGTTCTGCAGTCTCTCACTGGCGCCATTTGCTCCTGCTTTGTTCAGAATCCCCGGAAGCTGACGAACCTGATTCGCCATGGCAGAAGCAATCCAAGTGTTGATCCGTGCATGAAGTTCTGAGAGGTTAAGTCCCGAAGTTGCTCCTTGTCTTTTGCTGTCCTCAGATGGGAGCTTGTGCACGATCCGACGCAGCCGCTTGGTGTTTATTTTCTGGTGAACGAAGAACTCTGGGAGGATTTCTTTGAGATAGTTGCCTCCATCTGCAGAATATAAAGAAGGTAATCAGAAACTGATAAGGAAACATGACTTCAGAACAAGTCCTTCTCATAATACTGGAGTAGAGCCACTTTTATGACCTAATTTCTGCAGATTTACACATGTGGAAGTAATTTACAATTATTTGCAAAGAGGCTTTTAAATTCAATTGAGTACAGTTGGCATACAGCTGAGTTTCAAATCTTAATTGGACACCAGAATGTCTTTGAACACAGTTAGCTTCATTAGCACAAGACGATAATGTACCTTGTACAAAAACCAAAAGTGAATACATCATAACAGTGATGGATTTTCAGCAAATTCTAACTCTTTGCTGGTTTAAGTTACCTTCCTCTTGACCCTCTAATATCCCTAAACATGACTTCTTGCATTAGTGTCTGTATTTGCATCCACCATATATATTTGAACCTGAGGATCAAACCTCAGATTTCAGTCTGCAAACTTCAGCTCATGTTGCAGATACAGTAGCACCCAGCAAAGCACTGGGATGTTTCTTTTTTAGGAAATGAGGTGACAATAACTAATGGGTGGCTGTTTTTAAGATTGTTGTAACAAAACCTTAAAGTGCTGTTTTGGATAATAGCCTCTAGTGACTTTAGGTATTTGTTTTGGTAAATAGGACAAACACTTAAAAAGCAAAACCAGCAACATGACATGCTTCTTCCCCTTTTTCTGCATGAACTTAACAGGCTGGTGATCTTACTTTTTGATTTGAGCCCTTCGCAGGTGGTGCACACACTGTCGTGCCAGGTGGAGCCCTTCAGCACCAGCTCCTGGCCTAAAGCGTTGCAGCTTTTGTGTAGTGTGCAGTTCTGCTGAGCAGACACGGTGTTGGAGAAGCTGCCATCGGGACAGTTGTGGCACACTGTGTCCTCATCAGGTGTACCTGGAGGAGACATGCACATAAGTTGTAAATAAAGGAGGAGAACCGCTTATGTCTTCTTTTCCAGGATGAGGCATGCTTTGACTGCCAGCACAGCAACAGATTTCATGGTCTTTCTACACATGCAACAAAAAACTGTGGAAATATATATGTGAGAAATTAACATGTTGACTAAAAACAGCCAAAGAACAGCAGCAGTGTAGTGTACATTACTTTCCTGCTATGCATCCCACATTAAAAACCTTGCTGGTGCAGAAGTGGGCTCCTTCAGGAGCATCATTCCACAGATTTTAGTTGCTGTGTAATAAATAAAATGTAAAACACTGTAAATGTAGTGAAAGCTATTTGCCTGTGGAGGGCAGTAAATTTCAGTCTATAACATGTCAAAACTCAAACCTTTTATTCGGGCATGCTTAATTGATGTTTAATGATTTTGGCTAAATTTTAAATGGGTTGTAGACTAAAGTGATTTTTTTCCTGATGGAGGCATTTGTCACACATAATGTATCTAAGGACTGTCATGTTAAAAATCCAATGATAACTTCTGTTCTTACAATTTCTGGCAGTGACATATGGTGTTATTTTGGCCATTTTTTATGGAAAACATTTGGAAGACACATTTTCATTACAAATTGGTGGTAAAATGAATACAAAGTACAGCCATTTAACAGGGGTGGGAGTCACCAGCAGATCCATGATACGACAGTACTGAAGTCACAATACAATACTATTGCAATTTAAAACAAGTTGTGATTTGCTAAGAATTGCAGTAAAATATATTGTGATTTATTACCTTTTTTCAACTGTAAATGATGTCCCCAAAGGAAAACTTTGAAAACTTGATTTTATTAGGTGATACAGATGTTGACAGTCTGTTCATCTCACTTCAGCCATTGAGCGGCAATATGTATCTAGTGGACTGAAAAAGCAATTCGTTATATTACTATAGTAGGCTACCTTAATTTTAATTTGTATTTTTTGTATTAATAATTTATGCAATAAAACATTCGATACTTGGTGCTGTGTGACGAAATGATATTGCCAAAAAGAAATATGGCAGTACTCTGCTGTATCTAGTTTTCCCTTCACCCCTACCATTTTAATTTGTATGCCCCTCCCCAAAGCCAACATAAAAAAACACAAGTCTCTCCCCAGTGCCTGAAAAAATTACTTGCCATGCCTCCCCCCTTTTTTCCAATTAATGCAAGAAAGGCACAAATTGGTGCATAAAATGCAGAATTTAAGTGTTTGATGCTTAAGATTTTCTGGTGGAGTACCACTAAACCCCTGTTTCATATATGTCAACCCAAATGTTGAAACAAAACCTCCACCCTTGGATTTTTTTGTAAATTATTGGAAGTTATCAGCTACTAATAGCCTATATTCTGATTTGGAGCCTATAATTAGCCTGAATAACCAGTAACAACTATGAGCCTTGACACTGTGGTCACTGTGGTTCCGGTCTCCCCTACATGAAAACCTGTGAATGTTTTCGATCTGTTCTGATGCAGACTTCCAGCCCCCCTCCCACCCAGTCTGGACTCTTTGCCCCGGGAGCAGCAGCGTACCTTTGGTCAGCACCCCTTGTCCGTACGGACACTCGCTGTGGCGGAGGCACATGTCCCACTTCTTCTTGTAGTAGTATCCTGGTTTACATTCACACTGGCAGTCACTGTGTGCTGTGCACGGCGTCTTCACCACCTGGTGCTGTCCGCACACCCCGCAGCGCAGACATTTGCCGATGTAGTTCCACAGCTCTGTGAACGAGCCAGACGGACACGGCGCGCACTCGCTCTTTTGCGTCGCAGTGCAGCGGGCTCGCAGGTGCGTCCCGGGGGGACAGCGGTCGCACTCCACCGAGACGCCGCTGATCGGGTCATTGTCTGTGAAGGTCAGAAGCGGCTCGGCGACACCTTCAACAAGAACGGTGGGCAGTGACAGCAGCACCACCGGGAGGAGACATCCCAGCATCTGGAACTAAAGGGGAAACAGGGAATGACTGAAGGAGATATGATGTTATACGAGAAGATACAAGGAATACAAAGAAATCTGGAGATGCAGTGACAAGGAAACACGGAGAAATACAGGGAAACAACAAGAAAACAGAAGGACAAGCGCCGAAGAGAACTGGTGTCACACCTGGAGCAGGTTAGACAGAGCACAATCCATCTACTTTACTAAATGAATAAAAATGTTGGAGATGTCTGTCATGCCTTTAAAGGACTCTCTCGAATCAGATGAATGTTTCCATCAGAAAGTTTCGTAAAAAAACAACAATAAAGTAATTTATGAAATAACCCCCACATTTAAAAGTCTTCTGAGAAATCAGCTGTATAAAAATAACCCTGGAGGAGTGAGAGGTGGCCCACAGACATGCAGTGAGGAGTCTCGGCATGTCTGCGCCTCCAGCTGCACTCCGTCTCTCCACCTACCATTGTAAACCTATTGTGTTGCTGTTGCAGGCAGCAGCGGTCTGTCAGGAGGAGGATGGTGCTCTCACCACCTCCACGGCTCTATTTATTAGTCTGCAAATATTAACATATTTTGGGAGTGCCCTGGATTCATCATGACGATGGTATTTGGAAAGAGTCACCCCTTATTTATTGTAGACGTAAAAGTTACTCCACTTCCTATAAGTACTTTAAAGGTTAGACTGTGGTCCATTACGTAGTTTTACGCAGTAGAGGATTCCCCATCCACAAACCTCTGATCGTACTGATGAAACTTATTTCTACCACACAAGAATAATTATGAATCCAGATTTTCACGAATTAAACCTCGGACTGGAGTTGATGCTGGTGTTTCAATCACCTTGTTGCTAGAGTGGGGCTGTTTCAGAGATCCTCAGCCTTTTCATTAATCTCTCAAACAGTCCCAGCTCGTCTCTGTTGGACTCTGCAGCTCAGTCCCATATACAAAAGAAATGAAAAAAGGCTCTGCCAAGTTTTTGCATGACCACCACCACAGACACAAAGAGTATAGAGAAAGAGAACCATCCCTCTCTTCCAAATGGCAAAACTAGGCAACACTGAGCATAGACCAAATTACTGTATTCATAGGTGTAGATTTTGAGGGGACACATTGTCAAAAAAAAAGTGACCTGAAGTTTCAAAATAATCCACCTCAGCCCACTGACTCTAAAATGACCCCAAAATGTGCACCTTTAACAAATTGTTGACAGTGTCTTCAACATGACAACACACACATGTGAACTTTTATTTATTTACTTTTTTTATTTACTGTTAAAGGATTTCTTCAAAGATTGCCCTCATATTTGACGTCACTTATTGGCTGGGAAAGCTGTAACACATAACACATATTCACAGGATTGCTTAGTACTGCAGGTTTCTAGAACTAACACTGACTTGGGAACAATTACTTTTATAGTCTTTGCACCACACACCTGAAACACGTTGCAGTGTACTTAAAAGCTTGATACTCTGCTTTCAATGGGTCAATTCAGAAATCTAGACATAAGCCTGACTGAATTTGAACTGTTGCTGTTTTTAACTTTTTTTTTACTGACTTACTCAGGTCTCTCTTGAAAGTAAGATCTGGATCTCAACGAGACTCACCTGATAAATAAAGGTTTACATATATATTCAGGAATTTATGAATTAATTACAATTCAGTGTGTCATTGAAGTGAACAGGTGCCACATGTACATTTAAAGAGGTTACGTCACCAAACAAAATAGGACTGAAGAGTATACTATGCCCCAGTGATTGCTGACTCAGCAGGGATAACATCAAATGAGAAATGCTGATCTGCAGCAGAATTGATATTTGAAAGCAACACAGAGCTTCTGGGAGCCTCACTACATTATATTCCATAATATTTGAAATTGTTACCTGTTGCCTGAATTTTGTGTTTCGCTTTACATAAATAAAGACATTACCATAAAGTAGTGCATAAAATTAACCAGATTGCAGGAAATTAAGTGTTTGACCCTCAGAACTCCTGCTTCTTATTTGTCCCCTGTTGATGCACCATTTTTTCTCTGATCCACCATAATTGGTCTATTCTGACCTCAAACTGATGCCCCTGTCACAGTGCCTAAATCACATGTTTTTATTTTATCACGTTTTTATTCTTTCATTTATTTTTTTATTTTTTTTAAATTTGAGCCCTTTTGTCCCCACCACTGTGATGTCCTCGCCTGTTCACCTCTATCAGGGTCATTGATTATTACCACTGCCTGCATGCTGAAGCGTGTTAATGTTTGTTTATAAAAAACTGATGACACCTTGTGGACAAATGACATCACTGCTTTTTTTCCTACAGGTGCACATAATAACTTTAGTCCATTATAGAATAATTAAAATAGATTTGTGTGGGAAGAATTAATGTTGTAAAGTTGGCACAAGCCAGATATTTACCCTTTTTATCCTTTCAAATAATCAGAATGTAGGTGATCAATATCTACCAGTGATTAAAGGTAGGCCTGGGCAATTTGATATTGTATTGATACAGTGATTGAGACTAGATATCGTCTTAGATTTTGGATATTGTAGTAATAATAATAATAATAATAATAATAATAACAATACAAGTGTTGTCTTTTCCTTGTTTTAAAGGAGGCATTACAGTAAAGTGATGTCATTCTCTAAACTTACCCATGTAGTCATGATATCCACATTACTGATGATTACTGATCAAAAATCTTATTGTGTAAATATGTTGTGAAAGCACCGACAGTCAACCCTACAACATTGTTGCAATATTGATATCAGGGTATTTGGTCAAAAATATTGTGATATTTGATTTTCTCCATATTGCCCAGCCCTAATTGATTACTGATGTGCCTCATAGGTGAAGACAGGTGGTTTAATGTTCTAATGTAATGATATTAAACATTTTGGGCAGAAGTACATATATAAAATTGAATTATTTCTTAAACATCTACAAGATTTTAAGGAGTAAATGATTGTTTTGTCATTCCCTTCGCCTTAAATTTTGTAAAACAAAAAAAACATCCCAGAGAGTAAGATGTTAAACGAGGTTAGTTCAGTACTGTGAGGACTAGATCTGTTTAATCTTGTGAAAATATGATGTGAGATATTTATAGGATAATGAGGTACAGAAGTGGCCTGGGAATAGACCCTTGGGGAGCACCACTTTGTTTGCACCGCATTTTTATACAAACTGTTTATTAACTATTTATAAACTGGGTCAATGAAAACTTATTTCTGCAATTCACTTAATACAATGCATGTTATGAGTCAAGTTAATTCGTTGTTGTCAAGCATTACAGAAATGTATTTAGTCGGTCCCAGCTGGATTTAAATTTAGATTAATACACGATTTCAGAAGAACATATTATCACTTCATATGTTGTAGTTGCTGTGAAATGACTTTGGTAATCTGCTGTTCAAAAACATATGACTAGTTCCTTTATCTATCCTCACAAAGTCAACTAAGCTACTTTTTTAGTAATTTTTTTTTTTTTTTTAATGCTTTGACAAATTTGGAAACACTCGTTGGGAAATTAAATTAAAGAGTCTGGAAACTAAACAGTGGACCAGTTAGAACACAAACTCCTGCAAAAGCCTTGGAACCATGGTAACTACCACAATTACTGTAATTAGTGATAATCTGCCAGTTTAAATTAGTTTTGCATTAATCAGTGACATCTCCAACGATGGTGTAAATACACACAAGTGAGACCCCAAGATAAGATTTTCACATTTCTAGTTTTGATAATTAAGAGTCAACTCAATTTGCAATAATAATAAACAGAAAAAAGTTAATTCTCATAATTTAGCAGTCAACCATTTAGGATTTTGGTAGAAAATAGAATGAAATGACTGTGAACAATCCTTTGACATAGATATTGCGGATGGTAGCTGAAGCTTTATCGCAGCCTGTTTCTCTCCTCAGACCTTTCAGAATGATTTGGGCCGACAGTTAATGGGAAATTTGAACAAATTTCCATAAACAGCTGTCATGTTTTTCCATCTTCAGAGCATAAAGCAAAGACAGCCGCAGCTGCCCTACAGAAGGTGTGGTCATCTGACATGAGTGCACGATGATGTTCAGTCTTTTCCCAGTGACTCCAGTCAGGTTTCCATTGAGCCTTGCTACCCTGCAGACCACAACCAGAAAACCTGGATTTGTTATTTTTCAATCATAAAGATTCTTGGTTACTACTATGAATAACAGCACTGTCATATTTGTGGGAAAATCTGCAGTTTTATCACACAACACAATGCCACAGATGTAAGTTTTGAGGGAGCGTGTCACTGACTGCAGGAATGTCCACCAGAGCTACTGTCCCTGAACTGAATGTCCATTTCACTGCCACAGGATGTCTCCACTGTTTTTTCTTGGTGCTACGGTGCATTGGTTACTGTTGCAGCCTCACAGAAATCCAGGGTGGGGGGTTCAAACCACAAACCAAAGACATGCAGGTTAATTGGTGACTCTAAATTGCCCGTAGGTGCGAATGTTATGTGAAATGGCTGTCTATCTCTGTGTGTCAGCCCTGTGATAGTGTGGTGACCTGTCCAGGGTTTACCCTGCCTCTCACCCAATGTCAGCTGGGATAGGCTCCAGCCTCCCGTGACCCCCAACAGGATAAGCGGTATGGAATTTTAATTATTTATTACTGAAAATGAATGAATGAAGGATGTCAGCAATGTTTTTTCCTTGAATTTGGCAGTACATCCAACCAGCCTCACAACCGCACAAGTCAGTTACAAGGAAGAACTGCTGTCAGGTCAACACCCTGATGAGGATTATTAGCATGCAGATGAGCTTCCCTGAGATGGTTTATCACTGCATCAGCTGTCTGGATGGCTGGTCTCAGACGATCTCTCAGGTGAAGATGCTGAATGTGGAGGTCTTGAGCTGGTGTGGTCATGGACATGTGGTCTGTAGTTGTGAGGCAGGTTTGACAACCTGCCAAATTAACAGAAATGACATTGGAGACATCTTATGGTAGTGAAAAAAACATTCAGTTCAGGGGCAACAGCTCTGATGGACATTGCTGCAGTCAGCATATCAATGGCATGCTCCCTCAAAACAAATGAAATCTTGGATCAAACTGCACATTTTCAGAATGCAGCTTTGACTGTAGGAGGAGGCCATGTTGCCATGGTAACAGCTGGGGGAGATCCAAATAAAATACAATCAGTAAACCAACATTATGCTTGTGAGGAGGGAACCCTCTTGCAACATATCTCAGCATATTACATGTTTGTGAAAGAAGAGGCAAGACTGTGTATTTAATCACTTAACTGCAGTTTACTGTCTGTCGTTATGGTAACAGCATTATTTCACTTGTGACTTTTGTTTTTTATGGATAAACAGAGACAGTTTTGTTTGACTTTCACATATATGTGATAGCAGTTACTTCTCAAGAAAAGAAAAGGAAAAAAAAAACAGTCGGCTGTTTGTTTTTCTTCCTGTTTCTTCATTGGCACTTTCACTCTGACCCCAAACCACTTTTTCTGTTTCTCATTTACTGGACATGTTATAACAGTGGTAGTTTGAATGAGTGTCCAGACAGTCTGGTGTTTTGTGAGTAGAAAAACTGAGCCAGATACTGTATGTGGAATGTTGGAGACTGTGTTTATCCTCCCAAACAATGAAAATAACAGGTTGGGGATTTTATAACGAGCTCTAAGCTTATGAAAAAATAAGTAAAAGTTGAATAGTGAAAGCTTATGAAAGTCCTGCCCTGCTATTATGTGTCAGAGTCAGTATTTAGGTGCTTCAAGATGTAATTTATCAAATTGATACTGGCTTAAAAAAAAAGAAAGAATAAGCCCAAAGGCCAAGACTTAAGTCCTGCCTCTCTTTGTTCTGTGCTTAGCAAGGTACCCAGGCCCCCCAGGAACAGCAACGAAGCCAATTTTATGTAGTGGCCAAAAGTGGAATTACGCCATCTGGGTC
>JAPZEB010057307.1:0-10436 GCA_029783705.1 Chaetodon striatus
AAAAGCACCAAAGTAGGGCTTGTCTGTCAGAAATGTTTTAGGTGAGGATTCCCCAGACATCCGTCCACAATCGACCCACAAGGAAACCAAGTTGAGTATCCCTGGACTAAGGGACTAAGTCTTTGGTTTCAGTAGAATGAACTGAATGATTGAATTGTGATTAATCAAACCGAGCGAATGATGTGTTGCATCTCCATGTTGACAAAAGTTTAAACATTTATATTTTTATGCACAACCTAAGCAGCTAAACAACGTGAGCTCCAGCGGGTAGCTGATGACCCAGTGGGCTTTAAGGGGTTTTATATCTAAAGACCTTGTATAAAATTGAAGTGCTTCACTGTGTCAGTGTTACCAGACAGTCTAATTGAGACCAGCGTTTATTTGTCAAGATGTGTAGCCACGCCTGGCTCGTAAAAGGTATCTGCATTTAATTGGAACGTGGCCTTTTAAGTTTTATTTATCTTCGGTAACTGGGTCATGATTTATGGTGAGAGACACTGCTGTTGAGATTTTGAAATGTAGTTTTTGGAGCTTTGAGCACCGCAAACTGAGTGCCATCCAGTTCCATTATATTGGAGAGAAGGCAAACTTCTCTATGGCCGATATCTCAAACACTCAGACTGATAATTAGCACCACAGGTAAGGGGAGAAATATGTGTTTTTGATTTTGGAGTGAACTGATCACTTAATATATCCATGGCAGACAGGCAGCCAAAATTAGTTTTCTTTGCAGGATGTCTGGACTTAGACTGGAGTCAGTTGAGGTGGTTTGGGCGTCTGATTAGGACCACTCCTGGACTTCTTCCTCTGGAGGTTTTTTCTGGGCACATCCAACTGACAGGAGACCCCTCAGGCAGATCCAGAACACACTGAGGGACTGATAGACAATATTCCATCTGGCCTGGGAACACCTCATTATCCTCCAGGACAAGCAGGAGGACACTTTTCCCTGCTTGACCTGAATAAGTGCAGGGATGGAGTATTAACTGTTCCTGCTCCATTCCACTTAAGGGAACAGTTTGAGATTTTGGGAGATATTTATTTAGAGTCAGATGGTCAGATTGATTCCTCTCTCATGTCTCTACTTTAAATATGAAGCTGCGGCCAGCAACCAGTTAGCTTAGCTTAGCAAAAACTACAACATCAGTTAGGCTGCTCTCAATGATGCACCACAATTTGTGCAAATCACATGTAATGTTGAAACGGTAATTCGTGCATAACCCACATCATTTAGAAGGCTGTAATCACATGACCAGTGCACTGATGGGATTAAAGAAGGAAGTGGTCCTGAGGTCCTGGCCCAGTTAGGAGTTAGGTTGGGGCGATGGATTGATCATAGAGACTGTTTGTCCAACCCAGTCTTATTCCGAAGTCCTTGAATGATGGTGCTTTGGTGGTGACTTTCTGTGTCAGACACGGTTACAAAATCCATTCTTTCGTTGGCCATGATACGTTGCCGGTTGCTGCCATTATTGTTAAATGGTGCCTGGTGGCATCACAGGGAAATGTGGTCACGCAACGATGTAAGTTAAGGAAGTGAAAAGTCTGAGTACAGTGGGTAGAAGGGGTGGTGGATGGGTCCAACAACCACCGACTTGCACCCGGGAGGCTGTTGTTTGCGACCTGCGTGACTGTTAATAATTTGGCGCATGGCAGGAGACAAGATGAATTCTGCTGACAGCAATATCTGATTTCACAGCAGCTTTTCTAAAAAAGAAATTGTGATGTATGTTACAATATTTATAGGTGTTTTTCGCAATAAAATTGCAAGGTCAAATAAAAAATTGCAACAATAGTTGTTGGTGATCAGGTGTTGCTGCCATTTGAAACAGCGCTGAAGGACCGTCCCTGTGAGCTGCTCTCTTGTGCTCTCTCTGCCTGGTTAGCACAAGCTAACACAGCAGCAGTGGCTAACATCCCAAAACCAAGCTGTTCACACCGACACCAAAATGACTGGACTCTGTCATTAAACCTGTTAATAACACTCGGGTAATGTTAGCTTTGTGTTACTGTATGATTGACAAATTTCAGGCTGTTATGCTGCCTCGCCATTCTGTATAAAAGGTACAATCGTGGAATGGGGGGACGGAGTTGTCTCACCTTTAAGCCGGTATCAGAGGTAATAACAGCGCGGAAACAATATCTGTAAAAAAGAGCCAGCTGGCAGGACGGGGTCATGGGCAGCACAGATGTGGCAACATGTTATGCATGTGACCCATTGCCTTAAGATTTAAAAAGTAGCTGTTAGCGGTTTGCAGCTAACTCAAAGAGGAAGAACATCATCCGAAAAATGTCCACAAATTGGGAAACATTAATGTCCTGGAGCTTGTTACCCTCCAAGCAGAGGACAAGATTAGTCCCCATATAACAAGTAGTAAATGATATTGCCATGTTATGCCATTGTTATTGTTTATAAAGAGCTAAAAACATGTATGTTATAAGTCTCTTAGAAGCCAACCTTGTTGTGTTACATCAAGGCTGTCATGCCTCGCTTGATTCTGCCTGCATGCTCTCTAAAATCACACACGGGAGCTGCCGCTGTTTGGTTCTCTGTAAAAATGCAAAGGTGGTGTAAAATCTCTGAGTAAAAAGGGCTAGAGAGATTTAACCTGTTTTAAACAGTCAAATTTGTGTTAAAGTTGCGGTAACTAGATAAAATTGCGAGGTCAAGTAAAATTCACAGGGATTGGCTCAATTTGTGTTAACTACTCCCATTACAACATCTCAACATTCTGGAGGGTCTGTCTTTCTTTTTTTGTCTTTTCCTTCGCTGGTCTCTTTGACTCTCTGACCCTCTCACTGTCTTTCTGTTTTACTCCAGTTTGGATCATTTCTTCTCTCTGTGGGTTCATAAAGACGATAATAATCTTAACTCCTTTTTGTTTGTTTACATCACATCCTCTCATCACTTCCTGTTTTATTCCCTCTTGCAGGCATGTCTCCATCACATCCCACATTCATCCATCCATCATGTCTTCTCTCTCCAGTTGTGGGCGGCTGTGGATAATTCCTGGTGTTGTTAGTCTGGTCCAAACCTCTCAGAGTCATTACTGAGGCTTAATCCCTCAATGATGTCACCGCGGGGAGATCATTGGTCTGTTTTGTTGAGGTGATCGCTGTAACTGTGTGTGTGTGTGTGTGTGTGTGGGAAAACATGTTTGAGAGGAAGCCAGGACATGTGCATTGAGGTGATTCCTGTGTGTGTGTGTTTGTGTGTCTGTGTGCTGTAATCTAAAGCAGTGAGTCTTTTAATCTCAGCGACAGTTTTGATTTTGACTGATTTAGAAAGTGAAGCTGAGTGTTTTCTTTGTTCGGCAGCCCGCTCTCTCTCTCTTTCTCTCCTCAACACGACTCTCAGAAATACCAACGCAATTAGTAATTTTCCACTTTTTTAATGCCTTCTGCTGCTGATTGATCGCACATGTTTGAGGATGGACTGATGAACAAGTGAAGCAGAGGTTACTGGTTTATGGAGCTAAAGGAGAAATTGTGGTCACTGCACTTTAAGTCCATTTTCAAGGTACTTTCACTTTGTCTCAGTATTTCCATTTTCTGCTACTTCATACTTCTACTCCACTACATTACAGAAGCCACTATTGTACTTTTATTCCACTATATTTACTTGACAACTTCTGTCACTGTCCAGATTCAGATTATCCATCCATCCATCCATCCATACATCCATCCATCCACCCACCCATTTTCATCTGCTCATTCGGGGCTGGGTCATGGGGGCGGCAGGCTGAGCAAGGTACCCTAGACATCCCTGTCCCCAGCAACGCTTTCCAGCTCCTTGCTTAGGACCCCCAGGCGTTCCCAGGCCAGACGAGATATATAATCCCCCCAGCATGTTCTGAGTCTTCCACTGGAGCCTCCTACCAGTGGGACATGCTCTAACGGAAAGCGCTCAGGAGGATCCTGATCAGATGCCCGAACCACTTCAACTGACCTCTTTCAATGTGAAGAAGCAGCGGCTCTACTTTGAGCTCCTTACCCTATCTCTGAGGCTGAGCTCAGCCACTCCACAGAGGACACTCAATTTGGCTTGTATCTGCGATCTCATTGTTTTGGTCACTACCCAGAGCTCATGAACATAGGTGAGGGTCTGGCACAGTGCCCGCATCACTGTATCTCGGGGTCTTGTTCACGAGATTCAAATTATTAATATAAAATACAATCAACTAATAAATGACTTTGCATTATTGTAGAGTAACCTACCCAGCAGTATATAAAGTATTTAAAATGAGCAACACCTTTACCAGCTGAAACCATAAAGTGATGAACACATTAATGCATCAATATTCATAATCCAGTCATATAATTAACCCCATGGCCATACTAATTGTCGGCATTGTACATTTTTGCAAACCATGGATACGTTACATTTTTATATTATCAGGTAGCAGATACATTGAAACTTAATGTTTCAACAACATTGTGTGTGGTTACGTTTTGGCACAAAATCCACTTAGTTTTGATGAGGAAAAGGGTATATTTGACTTGAAATACCTATGTTTGGTGGCACTAGGAAATGAAAGAATGTCTTGTTATAAAACAATCACATTTCATGACATAATCCTGGCAGAAAATTCAGTGATGTCTCTGTAAAAAACAACAGATTTTTGTGGCACAATTCTGGCAGGAAATGTTGCAATGTCACCATAAAAATCAGCTGCCTTTGTGGCACAATACCAAAATGCAGCACTGTCTCAATAAAAAAACGATAATATAAGAACAAAAAAAAACAAAAAAAACAAAAACGAGTTTATTTATATTTGGAAAATATTTTTGAAAAAAAAAAGAAGGAAACAATGAAGATGCATTGAAAAGACAAATGTGTAAACACTGTAAACAAATATAGGCCAAAAAAAAGAGAGAAAAGATTGTTGCAATGAGTTACTGCAGGGCAACTTGCCAAATAATATTATATTTCCTGTCTACTCCCCCAGCCTCATGGGAAAAAAGTGACAAAATCAATTTAAAAAACTTTTTTTTTTTTCATATAGAGTGGTATTCATATTTTTACATAAAGATCTGAATACTTGATACTCCTCTGGCCTTGTTAGTCACAGATTCTGTTAAAGTTTTTAATCTGCCACCTGAGTGATCTGATTCCTCCTGAAGAGACTTTGTTGCTATGTTGCAGTTTATGTTTGTCCAACAGAACCAGTAAGATGGATGATTTGATGCTGTTTGTGTTGCTAACGCTGTCACTAACGACACACCCTCTCTGCCTGTTCAATGATCTGTTGAGCTTCCTTAAGGAGGGACGGAAATAACAGTTAAAACTAGTTCAAGAGGAAATGAGAGAAAGAAGATGAAGTGTTTCTGTCCTGAGCTCATCGAACTGAGACGAAACAGTTTAAAAATCTTAGAATACACAACTTCAGGCTTTTGCATGCTAAAAGAAAATATGAAAATCTGTTCACAATTAAACCTAAAAAGAAGATTCAGAGACACCAGACAATAAATCTGTTCCTTAGGTTTTTAGGTGCTTTTATAGACTTGGTGCTTTAAAGATCCATTCAATAAGATTTTGGATGATTTAGTGACAGCTAGTAGTGAAGATTGCAGACTGCATCCAGCAGAAACTCCTCTTGGTTAGAATTCCTTTAGTGTTCATTGTACATAAGGTTTTCACTGTGAGCCAAATTATCTACCGGTATCCACCGGATTTAAACCAGTAAAAGCACTGAATAAAGCAGTTTCATGTTAACAAAATCTTTTTTTTTTTTTTCTCAGAATTATTTCAGAATATAATATAACTCAGAATCTACCTGCATCAGAATATGTTTCTGACTGCAGCTCTTCCTCCAGCTAAATGTGTCTTACATAAACTTTGTTGATCTAGTCAACGCTGAGCTGTGTAATCGTCTGTTGATCTGTGAACACAAACACTTGAATGTTTGGATAAACCAACATGAAATATTGTCAACATCAGGAGCAGGATACACATTAATGTTGCGGGTTACTTTAAACTCAGATTATTCATTAGTCCGACACTAAATCAACTGGGTAATGACCATAATGTTGATGTTTACTGAAGAAACAGACTTTATCGTTTACATTTCTTTGAAAGTTTGCTTTTGTGTCGTCACTTTTTTTTCGTCATTGCATAAACCTCACTTTATCTCCTTGTTATGTGCAGAATGTGACTTTGAGGACCTTGTTTTGATGACACAAGTGTGAAGACGAAAAATGGAAAAAGTGAAAGGTCTCTGGTGCACTGACTCTGCTTTGGTTCATGTAGGTGCAGCGGTGCAAAGAGCAGATGGGCTGGGTGAAGAGGAATTTAAATCAGAGGGTGCAGCGATGAATAAATACTCAGTAGATGAGTAACTCAACAAATGGACATGTCTGGATGTTGCCTAGCGGAACCATGTGAACACAAACCTGCAGCTAGAGGTGGATGACTTATAACTTTAAATAATAAAATGATGATAGAAATAATTATTTGAAACAATAATGGTTTGATCACTTTAAACATTCACTACTCAGTTATAATTTCTGTATTTCATCTCGGATGGTCAAATCATATTTCCAATATTGTGAAGCAGCAATGATTGCTCCATAATGCATTTAAAAAATAAAACAAACAGTTAGAAAGGAGGCAACATAAACCGGCAGAATACAGTTAAATTTTATTTAGGCTATGTTGTAGCAGCCTGCTGTTTCTTGCATGTGATGTAATCATTGTAAACACAGTAGACATAATGCAAATGTACCAACAAATGTGTTGCTGCCTTCAGGTGTCTGCAAGGATTTAATGAACTGAAGAATATATATTTATTTTACATATCCATTTTAATTCAGAGAAAGTGTTGTTATTTTTATAGTAAAATACATATTTTTATTATAATTGTCCTCTATTCTACTTTTATTTTGATGTTTATGTTTATGCAACAACAGACTAAAGCAAATTTCTTGTAAGTGTAAACCTACTTGGAAATAAACCAGATTCTGATTAGCTTTTCATTTGTTGAACACTCTGTGCACAGAGTAAACAGCAGAAAATGTTGGCATTGTACGTTTCTGCATGCCACGGATATGTTACATTTGTATGTTTCATTCATATCACATCAACAATTCTGAAGTGAAGTAGAGACGGTGGTTTGTGTGACCAACAAACAACAAAACTGGTTGTGATTTACTCATTCATCCACGTGTGTCCCGGAGCTTTTTAGCCACCAAACGCGGGTGTTTTTTGCAACCTGTGATTGTCAGGATTATGCCACCAAAACAGGGTATTTTAAGACAAAACCTGATCTTTTCCTAATTATACCGAGGTGTTTTTTGTGCCTAAAATGAACCACAAGTTAATGGCATTGTTGAAACATAAAGTGCTGCAGAAACACACAATGCCAACGGTGTACGCTTTAATTATCTTGCCTTTTAAATGGATGACGATATTTTTCATTCTCCTCACTGGAACAAAACATGGATTTGTTTTCTGCTCCTTGTTGGTTTCATTTTGTTTCTGTCACAGCAGATAAACCAACTGTTCACACAACAAAGTACTGGTTATAGTTGGTACAGAGTCTGAGAAGTGTTTTTCTCACACTTGTTTAACATTCCTTGTTTCCTTTGCTCTCTGTATTATTCAAACATTTCAGTGCATCACCTGAAGCACATGATGAATCAGGTCTTGTGCACATTCAGCTACAGTCAGTGACCTGAGTGTGTGTGTAATATCTCAAGTGTTTCTCAGAAACATGAGAAAAAAACTTCTGGAGCTGCTGAGAAATAAAGGTTTAGATAACGACAGAACAGCTAGTCAGAATATATTTAACTGGGCTTTTTGATCCAAACATCACCAAAAAAGTCAGCTTTCTTTTCCAGGGAACAGATTTGTTGTTGTTGCTGTATTGCTGCTCTTGAGACTCCCTGAGGATAACTATGAATTTAATGACAGATTTACTTTTAATAGTGTTTGTCGTGGTGAGAATGTCTGCTCTCCTGACATGGATCAGGATCCTGCTTTGATTTATTAGATGCTATTTGTAAGATTTTGACCTTTCCTAATTGGATTTGCAACTTAGGCCCTGAATAATTTGTCATAGGGCACCATGACAAATTATTCAGGGAGCTATTCAAGTTGCAAATCCAGACCATTGTTGTTGTTGTTTTTGTTTTTTTTTTAATTCTTTTTTGATTTTATATTGTACTTTTTAAGTTCGGTCAATGGCAACAATTATGTTCCACTGAGTTTTAATTCTGTGAGTCTACAGGATCTCCTGCCCCTCCCTCTTTAGGATTCCCGTATTGCCACAGCCACCACATTCAAATTGGAGCCCTGCAGAGCAGCATCATGCCCCTGATC
Source organism: Chaetodon striatus (assembly GCA_029783705.1). Classification (NCBI taxonomy): domain Eukaryota; kingdom Metazoa; phylum Chordata; class Actinopteri; order Chaetodontiformes; family Chaetodontidae; genus Chaetodon; species Chaetodon striatus. The sequence goes on from JAPZEB010057307.1 coordinate 8,321, forward strand.
TGCCTTCATGGACAGCCAGGTAACAACAGCGTTTGCCCTAAATTCTGGCATTGTTTGTCAAACATCTCAATACAGCCACACTAACTTGGGCAACAACCCACTATTAAGCTTAAGAACAAGTAAGCTGGTCTGGTGTAAAATCACGCCGTCTCCCCTCATCCCTCTGGCAGATTTGAGTTCCTGAACTGACACTGAATTGCTTTCCTAACTCTACGTGTCTTTAAAAACCAGAATAGAATAAATGTTTGTGTCTCCCACAGCACAGATCTGATAGTTTATTTAAATAGTTCTGACATGCAGTTTGGTGCAGAAGGAACATTCTGTGTGCAAAAGAGTGCAGGAGGATGAGCACGAAGCTGCAGTCACCTCACATGTCTGTTTTTTGGGTTTCATTAAACATACTGATATTTTTTTTAGAAGATAATTATAAGAATTTGTCCATTTTTTTCTTATACAAAACTTAATTGTTTACAAATTCTAAGGCAGGGGATTGAATAAAAAAACAAACAAAAAAACAAACAAACATGTATTTAATTGTATTTATGGATCAGCAAAAAATAAAGGAAACATGAACTGGATCATAGGTTATATAAAAAGGATCTGATGGGAAAGTAACAGTAAGAGAAATGATAAAAACAAGCCCTGCAACAAGGCTTGTTGTAAAGAAACATGTTTATAGGAGGCTGAATTGAATGCAAATAAACTAAACTTCCCCTCAAAAGACTCCAAGTAAAGAACTTTGATGTAGAAATCTTCCTCAGAGTGTGTCTGTGTGCCAGAGCAGCAACAAGACATTTCCACCATAAAGTGATGCAGAAGAATTAAGAGGATCCCCACTTAATATGTCTCCCCACCAATGTTCAGACAAACTGACACACTAATAAATTATTACAAGATGGGGTCCCCCATTTTTTCTGCTTGAGCAACAGTCCCCTAAAATGTCTATGCACAGCACTGACTTGCTTTGAACTGAAGATACGATCCCTAATTTTGTGATAGTGCTCAAAATGGTTTAAAACAACAGTTTTGTGCTCAGATTTTATCACAGATTAAGTTACTAAAAATGATCCTCAAGAGCACAAGTTCACATTTTGATATGAACTTGTTAACTTGTGCACATTTTAATATTTTAAAATTAGTATTTTTAACCATATAGGAGACACTAAGTTTCAGTTTGCTCCTGAATCAACATCCAGTTTACAGATGTATCAGTATTAATGAATCAGGGAGCTGATGAAGTCTCTCAATCCTTGTTAAATTTACTGTTTGTAGTCTTTTTGTGGGTTTTGTGGGACTATCGTGAATATTGTTATCCTGGTTGTCATGGAAAAGATACATGATCTGCACAGAGAGCAGCCACATTAAACACAATCCTTATCCAGACTCCCAGAATTTATTACATTTAACCTGGCATTCAGTGAATAATTCCTCTTGGAGACTTCCTCCATCTGTGCAAATCCTCAGGCCCTGTTTACCTGCAGTTTGTCCTTTTCTTGTACATCATTTTAATTTGAAAACAAAAGAGAAACAGCTCTGGTCTGATTATCTGCAGGTCAAAGGTCACACTGACAGTAAAGGTTGTTTAAGGTGATTCACAGCAGTTTTACATTTTCTGTCTACAGAATTGTCGTCATGTTTTAAAGCTCCCTGAGGATCTTGTGAAAACTTTGGCCACAGTGTTTCCCCTTAACACAACCGGATGCATAAAGGTTTTGATACCCCGAGCAGCTCTGAATGCTGGGACGTCCTCAACTCTGAGAGAACAGAGTCCTGTTCGTTTTGGTGGTGAGCCACATCTGTCAACAAATACATCTGCTGTCTGAATTATCTCTAGAAATATGTGTGTGTTTATCTAATTCTCTGTTGTCCTGCAGATTGTAAATAGAAGACTTTTTCACATGCAGCAAAATACTGGTCTGTGTGTGAATGTGCAGTCACATCTTTTCCTAATACATTTTTCCGCCTTTTATTACACAACAACTTTGTCATTTTTTTATGTTTTACTTTTAGGTATGTTTGCTATGGAAGCATTTGCTGCCATGCTCAAAAAAGTAATAATGTCAAAAATGTGTCTTGTTCTAAAAAGATGTTTTTCATGTTTTTACAAGATATTTTC